>PVJH01042316.1:0-14384 GCA_004026705.1 Nesogale talazaci
AGTGCCCTGACTGTAGGTTCTGCAGCATTCATCCTAAAAACAAAATCCTTTTGGGGAGACTGCCTTCCAGGTAGAGGGTATTTTAAAGGAATTCTTCCCAAATCTCAAGTACTTAGTGGTGGAGGAAAAAGGGTTGTCTATTTCCCCTCTAGAAGGAAAGATTGGGGCAGCGGGATGGCTCCAGAACTAGAGGTCCTTTACGTTGTGCCTCATGGGCTAGACAGCAGGGCTGCTGCAGAAATAAAGAGCTGATGCTAGGGGTTAGAGCTCTGGCCCTGCATTCCAGTGGGGTGCCCCGGGATACAAAATGATGGGCGCCGTGGATCCTTCACTTAAGACTCTTATGCATGCAAGCATGTTGGAGAGATCTGTGAGTTGGTCATGAGCTCAGATGAAGACCCCTGTTCTACAGGAAGTTTCAGGCCCCCTCAAGTACTTTCCCCATACACTACTCCTTCTCATGACATATGTCCCAATTGCAAGGCTCTTCAAGTGAGTTTTTGGTTAAAATTTTTAGGTGTCAACATTTTCAAAAATGAAGTTTGATTCACTGAGATGATCTAAGTTGAGGCACACTGGACATGATTTCAAAGTATGGGTGGGGAGTGGTGGTCAGAAGCTTCAAAAGAAGGGCAAGGAGAAGCCATGGGAGCCGAGCCCTGAGCTAAATTGCGGATGAATTGAGTCTTCTGTCTCTAATGGAAATGAGACTTAGGGGCTGAGCCCCGTGGCGTAGTGGTTGTGCGCGGGACTGTGGCCCAATGGGACAGAGGTTCAATTTCAGCAGTGGGGCTGGGCCTCCTACTCCCACCGCTGGAGAGCAGTGATGCCCAAAACCAAAACAACAACAACAAAAGGAGACTTATTGGCTATCCTACTGAACTTGCTTCTCAGGAAATCAGTCCCTTACCATTTCTACCTTTTATTTCCTTTTCTTTTTGTTTAAACTAAATACTGTAATGGTTTTTTGATACCACCCCATATTCTGTGTATTTTTCCCCTTTTAGTCAAAGATCTGTCATTAATCATCTGAAACAACAGTGATCATAACTTTGACCAACGGTGTCATGTGGACATGAGGAATAATTTCTTTTATGGGTAAAGGTCTATGGTTTGTGTTGTCTAAAACTGAAAAACCAGTGTAATTGTGTCTTTACTCAAAACCACCATTTCATTTCATATTATAAAATGGCAAAGGAAAATATGTTGAACAAAAACACATGGAGATTCAATGAATGAATGTATGAATGGTTATAAGAGCTGTAAGAGCTCCCAATAAAATGATTTATAGAAAAATAAATAAACACATACATAGTGGAACATTCTCTTAAAAGGTGACATATAGTAAAACATTTCCAATTTCTTCAAATCCACCATTAATGAGACATTATGATAATGGACCTTCCAGTTATTCTTAGATGTGAACTTCAGCTATCACCAGGGGAAGATCAGAGATTTCCATATTTGTCATTCATAATCCTTAGCATTATGATCTTGGGCATGTATGTAATCTGCCAATATCTTTTTTTTCCCTTTTTTCTTTTCCTCCCTAGCCCTCACCCTAACCCCACTCTGCCAATTTCATAACGATTTTCCAATCCTGGCCATATTACATTTTACATAAAGAGTACCAGGAATGAACAGGAAATCCCAGCTTTATTTACTTCCACTTAATACATATGACAAAGATCATGTTTCCACTAATCAGATTTACTTAGAAATTAATAGCTTGAAAGAATTTCTACTAAAGATGAAGGTCTATTTAGAGTGAGTCAATTCTTCACCCTTGAAACTTTAGAAATGAATAAAATGCATAAGGACTTTATCCTAATGGAATGTGGAAAACAACTTAAGATGGCCAGAAGCGATTCACAGCTACTAGTAAAATGGTGAGAGAATGGTTGGCTATGGGCTGAAATTGAGACCCACACTGTATTGGAGGGGAAAGTGCTGCTCTGCTGTATTTCCTGCGCTCTGTTCCCTTTCTGGAAGAGGGCTTCTGTTCAGCTCTGTGAAGGATGACAACAGCTGATGAACATAAGGAGGGTTTTATTAATTTGTAAAATAAGCCTTGATTGCATAAACAGTTTGGACTATGTTGTTGGTCCTTTGTATGCTTTCATATGGGATGGCCAAAAGAATGTCATTTCCTAAACCCCACAGGCTGTTTTATCACTTACGAAATGTTTTATATCTGCCAATGGAAGACTTTAATGTGAGGGATCATCTCATTGTTTCTTCAGTAGACCAGCATTTACATTAGCCAAACTCCTAAAGTGACAGTCTTGGGCTTTTGTTGTATAGGGAACCACCCACTTAGTCACAGCGCAGACCCCTTGATGTGGCATGGACGAAAGGTCTTCGCTGTTTTAAAAGCTAATCAAGTGGTTCAATGACAAGGATAAAAGCAAGACAAATACTTGCGTGTCAAGGGAAGAGACTTGGGGAGTTCCCCAAAGGGTGGGAGCTAGGGTGAAAGGGAGGCTACAGGGACCCCGGAGGAAGACGAGAAATCAGGGCAGGAAAAGCGGCACAGACTGAGGAGGGGGGTTGATGCATGGTTAGAAAATGTTGAATGCAAAACCTCTGGTTTGAAAGTTACCCCCCCCATTCATAATAAAAAAATTATTTAAAAAAAATTTTTGGAGGGGGGGCATCACTGCCCTGAGGTGGTGGGAGTAGGAGGCCCAGCCTTTGCTCCGTGGAGCTGGAATCGAACCTCCATACCAGTGGGCCGCAGTCCCGCGCACAACCACTACGCCACCAGGGCTCAGCCCCTATTTTAAATTTAAAAAAGGCAAGATGGCCCAGAGATTGATAACATCTTCACCATGTCCTCATACAGTTCTTGGATTGATCTTACCTCTAGGTCATCCCCAAACAAATGCTCTCTCTTTGACAGCACTGCAGCTCAGAGGCTGATGTTCAACCCGTCAATCCGGGTTCCATTCCTCATGAGCTTTGAGACTCAGGGCGAGGAGGTTGCGGCAGCTGCAAAGCTGGAGTGCCTCTGCTAGCTACCTCATAGGCTTGTGAAGGTCATGGGTCAGGCAAAATTTAGCATGAAAAGAAGTTAGCCATTTTGATGAGGACAGCTGTGAACTAGGAGGGTGAACGTAACTTTGGGACGGGATGCTGGGTGAACCACAGTTGGCAGCTTCACGTTCTAAACCCTGGAAGTCCTAGCTTGGCACTGTCCCTGGAAACGGTCATTGTGCCCACACGTTGGGACGACGGCAGCCACTAGCACTCTGAAAGCCTGTGATGAGATTTCCCATATGCCCTGCTCCCGTCTTCCCTCCACTAGTGGTATCCCACTGGTGACAGTGGTGCCAACCTGAGGAAGGAAGGAGGCAACGATCGGGCTGATTGCTAGTGTTTCCTGGGACGCAAGGAGCAAACATAGCTGGAATATTCAATTAATATTGATGTGACATTAAATTATGTGACATAATTAAACTTAATTTCATTTACTTATCTTTTTAAGCTTAAATTTCATATGGGGACTGTCCTCTGTTAGAGGGGCAGCATTCCTGCAGACAATTATGAGCCTTTGCCTCACCTAGCAGTGCCCCCACCATCCCACATAGGACGTGTGGAAATGATGCCTGGACTGGGTGTGGCCAGGGTGGGGTGGGGTGAGGGGCGTGTAGTCTATATCCGAGTCAAGAGTCCTCGAGGAAGCACCCTCCAGGGGCTATATGCCAAGCTTTTTTGAAATAGCAGAATATAAGAACCCAATAATAGCCATTAGTTTTCAACTGCTAGATAAAGCCCCAAAGAAATAAATAGGAATCGTGTGGCTCTTCCTAAGGTTTGGAGGAGCCGTGGTGGTGATGTGTCAGGCTGCGGTCCCCCAGGTGGTTGGATGGAAAACACCAGTCACTCCAGAGAGTAAGATGATGGAGTCTTCGCCTGCCCTAAAGAGTTACACTCTCAGAAACCCACAGCGGGGTCCCTATGAGTTGTTTTCTATTCGATGAAAGAGTTTGGTTTGGGTGTTGGTTCATAAGGCTTACAGTGCTACATGAACGCAAGACAATAATTACTGATAATAATTTATTGGTGAAATAGAATTAGTCAATGGCCCACGTAAGTTTCTTTATTTAGAGGGGATCTGGAAGTTCTCATTTAGGGTCTAGTTCACTCTCTGTTTTAAACTTTTTTTTGGGGGGGGGGGCATCACTGCCCTCTGGTAGGAGTGGGAGACCCAGCCTTGATGCTGCTGGATTTGAACCACCAAGCCAGTGGGCCGCAGTCCCACACTCAACCACTACGGCACCGGGGCTTAGCCCACTCTCTGTTTTATGTCTAGTGGTTACAGGTAATTAGAGCTTGTCTGGAGAGGGCACTCTGTGATCCCCAAAGCTCGAAGTCAGTTTAGCTGCCTTTCAAGTCCTGAGCATACGAAGATGTGTCTCCTGATCCCTGTCTGAGGAACCTTGCCGTACTTACATGCAGAAGTGAGCATTGCTTCTATTTTCTAATGTAAATACCAGAGGATGTCTTGGGGAGCTAAAGACCCCGTATCATCTTCACGAGGTTCTCCTAAGCCATTCACGTTGTTGTCAACCACTGTCACGTTGATCCCTACTTATAGAGACCCTGGAAAGCAAACCCACGGCCTCTGTGTTCATTCTGACTCACAGTCACCCTCTCGAGGGTTTCTGGGATGACAAATCTCAGCGGGCACAGACAGCTTCATCTTTCTCCTGAGGCATGGCTGGTGGGCTTGAATGACTGACCTTGAATGACTGACCTACGAGACCAATGCCTGTCTCGCAGAGCCACTGCGTGCCTGTGGGTCTTCACAGGACTGAGTAAAACTGGGCTTCCGAGGGTGTGTTCTGTAAGGAGAAGATGGCTAGTTCTTTCTTCCTTGGATGGCCAGTGGGCTCAAGGCCCTGACCTTAACTTAGCAGCCACACACTTACCCATTGTACCACCAGGGTCCCTTAAGCCATGGGCAGGCAATCCATATGAACACAGCTCCCAAACAAATCCCCTACATCGCCACCCTTTCTATCCAGATATCTAGCTCTCTAAAGCCCTGCCCCTCTGGCAACTCCGGAATGAGGGGAGAAAAGCACCATCAGCTGGCTTGAAGAGAACAGCCCCAGGTCACAATGACAGCGTTCTCTTGACAAAAGGCCCGTTTCTGTGAAAGCACATTTCTGTTGAACAACATTGGCCCTGGTAGTGGAGTGATTGAATGTGGTGCTGTAAAGCAACGGTTCATCCCAGCGGCTGCACAGGAGAAAGGCGTGGCGGTCTGCCTCCAGAAAGACTGATAGCAGTTCTGCTCGGTCTGCTTCCTGGTGGGAACCGACTTGACAGCCCTCAGTGTGCAACTTTGGGTTTATAAAAATGGTTTACGTAGTGGTCCCGTCAGGGCCCAGGAGAAGATATTTGTACCCCTCCTCTCCTCTTTGGAAAGGGAGTTAAAGCCATCTCACAACTTCTGAGCCATCTCAATCACTTCTGAGTCTCTTCCTAATGTTCTTGAGACATTGGAGGTATCAGGTATCTTGACTGACAAACACATGGGTAACATATAAAGCCCCAGAAGTGACATTCTGATTTCCACTTGTCCAAGACAGGTACTCTCCACTTCAGAAATGGCTTCCATCCTCCAAGGGGAATTCATAATTGTTAAGTCGAGCTTGAATTATGTCATCTTAGAGATGGAGGCTCTGTGTTCCAGTTATATCGCAAGCCCTCAAACTGAGTTGGTCCAGGATGGTGTGGTCAGCTGCTCCCGAGTCAACTTGGACTGGGTCATGGACACCCCACGGGCCAGATCAGGTTAAGAATTGGGAGGGAAGTTCACAGTTTGAAACCACCAGCTGCTCTGAGGGAGACGGAGGAGGCTTCTCACCCTGTAAAGAGTCACAATCTCAGAAAGCCACAAAGGCCGTTCTACTGCATTCTGTAGGACTGCCACGAGTTAGAATTGGACGGGTGGCAGGGAGGGCTTTTGTTCCTTTGACCAGCACAAATAGGAAGCCGAGGCCAGGCTATGTAGCCCTTTCTGCTCCACAAGCTCCTCTGCTCCACTTAGGATGGGACTTGTCATCTACCCAGTTCTAGGTCTTTACCTGCCTCATCTCACTGTCCCGCCAAGATGAGTGACCAGACGGCCGCTTTTTAACAATTTAGCAATGTCCCGCAGCATTTTAAAATTAAAATAAATATATTACAATACTAGTTTTGCCTTCTATGAAATTTTTTGTTGCTTCCTATAGACCAAGTTTTTAATCGAGAACACCACCACACCACCACCCCCACCCCGGTCAATGGTGTCCCGGGCCTAAAATCTGGTCACTTTACTACTAAGAGTCATCATCGAGTTGAAGCTGACTCACAGTGAGTCTGCAGGACAGGGTAGAAATGTCTTTGTGAGTTTCTGAGACTGTCATTCTTTTTTTGGCAGGGGCCATCATTGCCTTGGTGGGAGTGGGAGGCCCAGCCTTGCTCCTGGAGAGCTGCTGTTGGAATTGAGCTGCCAAGCCAGTGGGCCGCAGTCCCGCACTCAACCACTATGCCCCCGGGGCTCAGCCCGGAGACTGTAATTCTTTAAGGGAGTAGAAAGCCCATTCTTTTTCTCAGAGTGGCTGGTGATTTGGAACCGCTGGCCTTGTAGTTAGCCGCCCAACCCGTCGCCACCAGGATTCCTCATTCTCCCCAAAGTGCAGTGCGCCCATTCAGACCAACTCACGACGTAAGAGAGGATGGGCGGGAAGTGTGAGAACAGTGGGGACCAACTGAGGCTATAAGAATGAAGATTAATAAGTTCTCTCTGGGGGGGGGGGGGGGGTGGTGCTGGGACAGAGGAGAGGACAGACAGGAGGGGCAGAGGTCACATCTCCGATGTTAGCATCCTCTGTTCCTTTCCCGGCCGCAAGCTGGCTGAATGAAGAAACCGGAGCTGTAAGGGAGGCCAGATAAAGTTACATCTCTAGGTTCTGCCTGTCAGACCTGCTAATGTGTGCCCCCCTCGCCTTCTTCCTTGTCTTTATGGCTCTGGCAGGTGGGAGGCACTGCTAACTGCTTATGTGCTGAAGTGGGTCAGTCTTGTTTTTCAAGATCAGGAAGTGGTTGCTGAAACCCCAAGCGGCTAGCGCATGCTCAGACAGATTTCAGGCTCCGCTCCTCAAGTCCTGCCTCCGCCTTCAACAGCTCACTGACACCGAGTCCATTCTGCTGCACAGTGACCCCGTGGCACAGAGCAGAACTGCCCCTGTGGGTTTCCAAAGCTGTAGCTCTTGATGAGAGCAGAAAGGAAGGCTGGCCTCTTTCTAGCAGAGAGGCTAGTGAAGTCAAAACGCTGACCTTGCAATTAGCAGTCCAACCGAATAACCCATCACACCCCTCCCCCACCCACCCACCCAGGGCTCCTCCTGAGTTAGACTTTATAGAACAAACAAACAAAGCCTAACTGACTTTCATCAAGTCAATTCGGACTGAAAGCAGCCCTATGGACAGAGAAGAACTGCCTCTGTGGGTTTCTGAGGCAGCTCATCTTTATGGGAACAGAAAGCCTCATCTTTCTCGCTCGGAGTGGCTGGTGAGCTTGAACTTCTGACCTTCTGGTTGACAACGCATAACCCATGATCCCACCAGGGTTCCAGAGCGATGCCTTAGCAAGCTCAGCTCTACAGCACCCGAGGAGTAACTTCTGAGATGTGCCCGAGCCAGACAGCACTCTTCCCGTTGCCGGGATGAGTTTCCATTCGTGGCTTCCGCTGGCAGCCTCGCAGCCTGCGAGGTCATGGACAAACCCTGGACATGTCCAGTCCTCTCTTCCCGGACAAGGACCTGGAGGGCTTGCATGTCATGCTCACACAGGACAAAACTTCATGAGAAACAACACCTGTATCTCTGTTTCTGACAGCCATGTCCAGACCACCTTTTGCAAGAAGATACAAATGTTTTCTCTGGAGGGATCACAATGTCTCTGAAACAATCCCCTTTCCCTCTTGTTATCATTATGAACATGTTGTGAATTTTCATGGCGTCAAAGAGGTACACAACCAATATGTACATTGGTGTTTGTTGCGCTTTGGGAGTGAATAATTAATAACTAATCGCCAGAACTTTGACAAAAGGGACCTGTCTCCCCCCTTTGACAGGGGTCAGCAGTGGGCTGGGGACAATTCACCCCAGAAGGCAAATCCCAGAGAACTAGTCTCAGTGGATAGAAGGCACAGGAATGCACCTGTCCCTCGGAGTAAGCAGGTAGAACAAAGACAATCCCATGCAGGTGCTAGAGAGGGTGGTGGAACTCCTCCTCAGGCAGTGAGCCAGGCTAGCCAAGAGAGGGAAAGGGACACGGTTCAGGGGCATCAGACTCTAGAGTGGTCCAGAGGGGTTGGCTTAGCAGGGAGCAAAGACTCACTTTCACCAGGACTTGGAAAACACTAGCAGAGGGACGCCCTGAGGCCAGGGTGAGAGGGAGACAGGCGTGGACAGAATCTAAGACTAGCAAGTGAAGAAGCCCCGCGTGGCTACAGACCTTTACACATCAGCACAGTCTTGTACATGCCACAGAAAGTCTGGCTGACAGTAGAAAGGGTGGGAGCTCCCGGGGGAGGGTGTCAGGAGGCTGCGCCCGACTAGGCTGTGCAGAGTGACTTACTGTGAAAGGCAAGGAGCAAATGGCGAAGGTGATGGTCATAATGGCCAAGAGGATGAGGTGGCCCGTCTCCTCCGCCACGGACACCCTCTCCCCTCTCCTGCGGGACCCGAAGCCGACCCGGCCGCTGCCCAAGGAGGGTCCGCAGCGGCTTCGCCTGCCCCGGCGGTGCATGCGGACAAGATTGCGGATGACACTGAAGTTGCAGGCCAGCACGGCGACGATGAGGAGCAGGAGCAGGGTGGCGTAGAGCTGCAGGTACGCGGTCCGCCCGTGCCGGATGAAGCACCACGTCCCCGGGCAGTACTGGACGTACTGGCCGTAGCCGAGAAGGGGCAAGGAGCAAAAGAGCAGCGAGACGGCGTAGATGGCGGGCAGCACGGCCAGGCCCCCGCGGCGCGTGACGCGGCGCTGGTAGAAGTAGGGGTGTCCGATGGCCAGGTAGCGCTCCAGGGCCATGGCGAAGAGCATGAGCATGGTGGCCAGGCTGAAGAAGGTCATCGCGAAGGCGAAGTAGGTGCAGGCGCGGTCCTCGGGCGCCAGCGCCACCAGGGTCTGGTTCCGCGCGTAGGACGCCAGCACCACGGGGCTGATGAGGCAGGTCCCCAGCAGGTCGGTGAACACCAGCTCGGTCACCAGCACGTGGAACAAGGAGATGGGGCGTCCCCGGGCGGCGCTGCGCCCCGCGTCCCCCCGCCGCCGGCGCGCCAGCAGGGCCAGCGCGATGAGGTTGCCCAGCACCCCAGCCGAGAACATCACCGAGCTGATGGCCGGGCTCTCGCCCGAGGGCAGCCAGCGCCGGCTCTCGCAGTCCTCGGCGCGCGACTCGTTGAACGCATTGCCCATGGCGGGGTCCGCGGAGGAGACTGGCGCCCTCCGGGCCCGGCCGGCACCTGGGGAGAGACGGGTTTGAGAGCCCCGGGGCTCCTGCCCCCCCCCCCCGGGGGAGAGGGGCGGGCCCGAGACCCAGAGCCCCCTTCCGGCGCCCTGCGAGCCGGCGCGCACCGCTGCCTGGGCCCCCGCCGCCGCCTCCCGACCCAGCTGCGGCTCGGCCCGGGGCTCCGGTGCCGACCCGTGACCCCCGGGGCCGCGCGCCCCGCCTCGGGGCGGGCCCACTCGCCGCCGCCGTCCACAGTGCGCGCGCCCCGCTCACTGTGGGGGAGACCAGCCGTGTCCCGCCTCGCGGGACCGGGGAGGTGAGCGGGGGGGCCGGGCCGGGGCGCACGCTGGGGGCGCCCCGCGGCGAGCTGCCCGCAGGCTGGTGGCGATCCCGCTCCCTCGGAGCTGGGTGCCCAAAGGTCGGTCTCGGGCTGCAAAGCACTGAGCTGCAACCCAAGGCTGGGCGAGGGTGCGAGACCCGCGGGGGGTGGGGGGGAGTGGAGTGGGGCGCACAGAACCCACTGGAGGTCCCCTAACAGCGAGGAGCGCAAACCGACTCACCCAACCGGGGAGGCGATCAGAGGTCCCAGGCCTGTGCGACATGGAGAAGAGGGGCTGGCGGGGAGAGCAGCTGGGGCATTTAGAGGAAGTGAGCAGTGAACTTTTGGATCTGGTGCACTGTTGCGTCAGTTTGGATTCGGTTATCAGCACTTATTTGGCCTCCCCCCCCTTTTTTTTTTAAATCAACCCCATGAAGGATTGCGTTTGTTTAGGCAACTATTAAGTGAAAGGGCTAGGGGGATGGGGATTTTCCTTGTAAGAGTAGAGAATTGTCTTTGTGGACCCAGCTTGAAACCATTGCACACCATTGTTCTCGACTACGCTCCGCCCTGGAAGAAAGGTTGATAGATTGTTTAGCTATGAATGTTTCCACCTTCAGGGAACACTCAGCGCCCATCCAGAAACACCCATTCCTGGCAAAGCTCGTTAGTGAGTGGCCAGTTTTGGAAAGTGATGCTGGCGAAATGCTTGTCTGCCACCACTGGTACGTACATGGGTTGCTTTGGAAGCCTCCAGGCTGATAGGCCAGATGGGCAGGTGTATTCTGAAGGAAGGCCTCTCAGGGAAGGGAGGAGGACGAGGAGGAGGCAGGAGGGTCTGCGAAGCCGACTGGTAAGAAAAGAGTATTGTGCTGACGAATACAAGGCCTCTTAAAAGACTGCTTTATTGGGGGCTCATACAACTCTTATCACAATTCATACATCCATCCATTTTGTACATTTATTGCCGTCATCATTCTCAAAACGCTTTCTTTCTACTTGAGCCCTTGGTATCAGCTCCTCATTTTCCCCTCCCTTACAAACCCTTGATAATTCATAAATTATTATTATTATTATTTTGCCATGTCTTACACTCTCCGACGTCTCTCTTCACCCACTTTTCTGTTGTTGGACCTCCAGGGAGAGGGTTATATGTAGATCACTGTGGTCGGTTCCCCCTTTTTACTCTACCTTTCCTCCACCCTCCCGGTATCGCCACTCTCACCACTGATCCCGAGGGGTTCATCTGTCCTGGATTCTCTGTCTCTGCTCACATTTTACCTCATTTTGGGAACTGGAATGCAGACGGATCTCCCAACCACCCAGGCATAATTTACTTGATCACTTGAATTCACTGAGTAGTTGCTAAGAGTCCACCAGGTTGCAGGTGGTAATCCACCAAGCGTGCATCCAAGAAAGATCTGGCCATCACCCTCACAAACACCAGCCAGTGCAAATGAGATCTCAGAGCACACTTCCACACTGGCATACAACCCGTTGCTATCAATTTGGATCCACTCCACAGTTACCTAGCGGCCACCTCCCAAAGCCTACACTCTTGAGTTTTTGCATAGCCGTGGCCCCTAAGTCTCCAATCTCTAAATTTTGGGATAGCAGAGATTTCTGGGGAACTGATAGTTTCTCTTCCAGATTGGTAGCACTCTATTGCCAACCTTCTCTACTATCCCTTCGACCCCACATTCTTTATCTCACCCAAAGCAGTGGAGAACATTTATGTGAATCGAGAGTGTTCCTTTTCAGTTTTTAAAAGGTTCCTCAAAATGGAATTTTCCTATATTTTCGCCTCTACTTTCCTTTGAATGGGTACCTGTGAGCAGGTTTGTCCCTAACTTCTGAGGGCACCGGACAGAGAAGGCTACAATTGGAGGTTCTTCTCCTTCTCTTCCTAATCTTTACCCCTGACTCAGTCTTGCTGTGAGGAGACTTGCATCATTGTGGACAACCCAGTTCGTCGTGACCAAACTCTGTACATCCCTTTTGTGCACATGCCCCATGTATATCCACGTGTGCAGTTGACTCCTATGTAAGTAGACTTAAGGAGGATATCCTTCCGTCCCTGATCCCAAGTACCCGGAAGATGATCTAGAATGGAGGGAACAGGGGCTCAGCATGAGTTAGGCCTGTTGGCCCCCAGAACTCTTCACTTATGGGGGGATGTGTGCCAATCCAAAGATCCCAGTGGCGTCCTATAAATTTCAGGGGCTGGGACAAGGCTGATGCTTAGGCTTAGGCTGGTACTATCTGATGATGATTCTACCCCCACTCGCTCTCCTGTGTGGTTTCATTGGATTTGCTGCCAAACATTCAGTTTACTAGAACTGTGGAAGAAGGGCCTGCAGGCCTGCTGGCAAAACAATTGCAACCAGGCGACTGGGTGGAACAGTCTTACTCGCTAGCACAGGTCCCGGAAGCTGACGTCTCCTCGATGGCCACAGGTGTCCTTTGTTTAGGATCCTGAACTCTTTCTGATCATTGAACCAAAGAGGTTTTTCGTCTGATTCTTCAGTTCCTGTGTGTGGTCCCAATATATTTCAGAGAATACGACTTACATCTCCAAATGGCAGTTCTAAATTTCAAAGCTTGCATTCATGTGTCTACCAGGTCTAAGGACGAGGAGAGCTAAGTTCCTCTCGGGAGGTCATTTTCCAAGAGAAAGCACATGAAGGAAGAGAACTGCATGGGGAGAAAAGTCAACTTCAATTCTGATTCATAGTTCTGTTTTGTTGTTGTTATTTTGACCACTGTATTAGGCCGGGTTTCTAGAGAAACAAAACCAGTGACCATCATATATGTATACAGAAGAGCTTTGTATTGAGAAGGCAGCCCAGCCCAGTCCGGTTCAAGTCCATAAGTCTGATGTAAGTTGGGCCCTCTTGGTAGCTCCCAGGGGCTGACAGCCCACATGGGGCCAGTCCTGGAGGCAGGCAGACTCCCAGTGAGCAGGATGGCAAAGGGAAAGAGAGAGAGAGAGAGAGAGAGAGAGAGAGAGAGAGAGAGAGAGAGACTGAGAGACTTCAGAGACTTCTCACTCTTATACAGAAGGCTTCTGACACCAAAGATGTGTCATCAAGCTGCAACCCAACTAATCGCTTGGGTCCCACCCCTACCCCTGCCCAGGAGTGCCGAGTTAACCATTCAACCTTGCAACCAGTGAAGAGAAACAATTTTCATGATTCCAATGCATGTCCAACTACATTTCCCCTCCCAAATGAAGTTTCAAGAATTTCGACCACCTGGGCCCTGTGACTATACCCTTTCATTGCAAAAGACAAAGACCACTCAAGTTACTTTATGGAATAAGAGAGCAACAATCTGCTGCAGGGAAACAGCGCTAGCCCATCTACCTCGAGGGCTGGCAGCACACAGGGAAAATGATGGGCAACACTTGGGACAGGTGGACCCTCTGCCGAAATGAGCAGGGTAAAATTTCTGGACTGGCTCATAGTGGAAGGCGCAAATTTAGAAACAAACAAGCAAGCAAACAAGAAAAATGAACCCACCTTTAAAATTTTAGAACATACTCAGATTTACAGAAAAGAAGTAAAGAGTACAAAGAGAATTCTTATGTATTCGGCACCCATAATTTTTTACATTAGTATAGTCTACCACCTATCTGTCAGTTTGTCACACTATGGGTCCTTGTGTGTTACAAAGATCCTAGGCACGATGCCCCTGGTATTTTACACACCAGCAGAGCTACTCCTGGTTCCAGTACAGTAGCTCTTCCAGATGAACACAGACTAAGTAGAAAGGCCTGGTGATATGTTTCTGAAATTAGCCAATGAAAGCCTTATACATGCACGGGTGGAACAAGTGACAAAGTAAATGACTATTTCTTTTTTTCTTCCCCTGAAATTAACTCTCCCAACCACGGCTAAAACCAAGTACAATCGAGTTTTCAGAATGCTGGACAGCAGCTGAGGTGTGGGGGAGTCCAGGGAGACCAGAACTGGGTGGGGGTGGGGGGGGGGAAGAGAGAGAGAAGGAACCAGGACAGGCAGAAGTGGGCACAACCTATTCACTCATATCCAGGGCAGGGGCTGGCACACTTTTGATATGGAAGAGCCAATCCTGTCCCTTACAACAATTTAAAAATTATTGGAAAAAAATACATTTTTACAAATGAATGAAATCATTTTTACAAATGAATGAAACCTTTATCTGAAAAGCAAGCAAGCAAACAAAACCATAACTAATGAAGCAGTAAAGTGAAAAATACAAACACGCCTAAAAATAGGTGTGTGTGCCCTGAAACAGAGGATAGGTCAGCTTTTGTGAGGTGGTAAGAGACCTGTGCATTTGGTGCTCCTGGGCTTGAGGATTTACGCCACAGGAAGCTAAGTTCCTGCAGTAAAACTAAATAGATTCCTACACTGACTTTTCAAAATGTTTCTCAGAAAGTGTGGAGAGCTCCTTGATAATTATTGCATGTGGATGGTGGACAGGCATACAGGGATTCACAATCCTGTTTTTGTGTAGCTTGATATTTTTTTCCACAGTAAATCTGAGAAAAAAGGGTGGGGGGGGGG
>PVJH01042317.1:0-14371 GCA_004026705.1 Nesogale talazaci
CTTCCTTCTGAGTCCATTGTGGATTAACCCTTTTTTTGAACCCATGTGCATGTTGTTCTATAATGAAAGAAGGTTTTTCTCAAGAGGTATGTGATAAAGATCAAAGAATCTCCCAAATTTCTGAATCCAGTGTTCTCTCCCACCAGCCCGTCATTGCTCCTGCCCTCCCTTGGGCTCCTATATATCCTGGGCCCAAGACAGTGGGAAGCATATAGTCTGTTGAAACCATCAATTGGACCCTAAGGCATCTTCAGTGCTCACACTCTCCAAACCCATTTTTCTGTAAACAATGACACCTCTTAATTAACCTTCTCATAGTACTTAGTCGTTTTCTTTGTGTGGGAGTAATCTCTTTAAGAAGCACAAATACCAGATTAATAAAAAATAGTTGGAGTTGATAATATCTCAAGGGTTCAACTCTTCTGTAGAGACATTCCGTTTCAATTTCCACCCATTACTCCCTTGAGGAGTAATTGCTGCAACAAGAATTGCTGCAACATCCAACAGAAATTCATTCAAGTTTGGGGAAATGAAACACATGGTAGTGGGATCTGGTGAATCCAAATTATAAAAATCAGGAAAAGGTAAACGAGACACTGGGTAGAAAATAAAAGACACACATGAATTGAAGCCTCTGGCACAATATTTCCATTGGGCATTTGTCCTGCTACTAAACTTTTTCAGCCAGGATTTTCCCCACCTTTCGTCATTGTCATCACCAACCCCACTGCTCTTACAAGCAATAGACACACTATATCCCAGAGCCTCATGAGTGAGGTCAACCTCAGGATAAGGAAAGAGATTCGAGTGCCACTGAGTCTCAGGGAAGAACGCGCCACCTAGAAAAGTTGGGCTTCAGACAAGTTAATATTTTAACTATATAGCGTCTAACAAATGTAAGATTCTGAACACACATACACAAGATTGTTGACTGGAATATCCACAATAATGCAAAATCATTTGAGTCATGATTTCAATTATAAAGATTCAGTAGAGCAATAAATGGGAAAAATCATTTAAGAAAAGAATCAGAGTAAGAAGAAAGGCCAGGGATAGTGTTTATATCTTGAACCAAAAGACACGAAGACCCAACAAACACTCTCCATTAAAAGTAGGTCCATCCATGCAACTGGTCCTCAGCATTTAGAAAATGAGAGTAGACACTCTTTAAAATGCCCCTTCCCCCAGGGGGGAGAGAGGGGGCTCTGATTCAATTGAAATGTGAGCCTTTCCAACCAAAGACAGCCTCTTCATATGTAATCTGAGCACAACCCCTTCACAGTTGCTCATGGATCTCACCTTAAATTTATTCCCCAAACTTAAGGATTGTTTAATTTTGGCAACATGCTTATATTAGTGACTATAGAAACACTATCTCTAAATATGTAGTTTTAAAGCTCAATCCTGGTTGAGGTTTCTTCCACCTAGCAAAGTTAAAACAAAGTTGACAACATCCATTTCCTGGTTAATCAGAATCTGCATATCTTTAAACTAATATATATTTTTACAATGGAGAAATACAAGCACAAGGTGTTGGTCACCAGGACTTCTTTGGGCCAGAATTTGCTGAAGAGAATAAGCAATTACTTTGAAATGAAGACACATTGATTTCACTAAAATCCAGGGTTTCAAACACAGGACACTCTTGCAACTTTCGTTTGAAGACCATTGAGCGAGTTCCCTTTTCAGATGCACCCTGGTGGAGCAACACTTGAGCCTCTTCATTTCACCAATCCCATCTCACCATCGACGCTTGGTGATTGCCTGACCAATTTAAGCTTGAGACAGTGATGTAGCTGCACACTAATTCAGGTCGTCCCCATCTCTGAATTTGACTGCCAGGATGATCTCACAAAATTTCACAGCAGTGGTCCATAGGTGACTTCTTCAGTGTCAACTTCATGACATTATCCATCTGCACATCACTTCCCAAACAACTTTGCTACACATGTTCTCAATTAGCTCCTGAGTTCTCTCTGTGCTCTAAAGAAGCTATACATTGAGCTCTGGATTCAGATGTTCTGGGTTGTTGTGGTTTTTGTTTTTGTTTTTGCAGTCTTCCATCTCCTGGGTTTAGGCTTAGCAGGTCATCTAAATAAGTGCACCACACCTCTCAAAATTCTGAAAAGTGGAAATGATAGAAGAAAATATGGCTTCAAGGAAAATGCAATAATATTTGCTCCATTTTTCTATTGTGATACACTAACTGGGCATACAACATTGTAACTTAAAATTACAAGAATTTTTTGCCTGTTTTTACGTGTTGCTTGGCTTCTCTTTTTACTGCTTTTGTGAGACCCCTAACTTGTTCTCAATCCTGTAGTGTTTTTTGATTATCCTAGAATTCTCCATATAAAGTGAGTAGTTATTTTTCTACTTTGTTAAAGGATTAATTTGGCCTTAGTGCATAAATGTCTGCTTTGTAGAATGTCACTCTCATCTATGCTGTCTTCTTTGTGTGTTTGATAATGGATGGGTGCCCTACAGTGGAGCACTTAGATGTGTTCATACTTCCTTATAGATGGCCTCTATAGCTCTGCAATTTTCTTTTAGATTCTTGATCCATTGTGTGTCTGTGCCTGTATGCGAACTGAGATTTTGGTTGTCTTTTATTCTTCTGAGCGTGGCAGTCCAATTGTGATGGCCCCATTGTTGAAGACAATGTAGATCTTTCTTACAAAGTCCCTGAGGCCTTTGGTGAAGATCAGTTGTCTGTAAATGAATGGATTAATGATTAGTTTTCTATTCTGTTCTGTTGGTCAGCATGAGTACCAGGCTCTTTCGACTGCCATGACTGTGTAATAGCTTTCAGGTTAGCTTGTGTGAGACACCCTAACTTGTTCTCAATCTTGTTGTGTTCCTTGATTTTCCTAGGATTCTCCATATAAAGTGAGTAATTATTTTTTCCTATTTTGTTAAAGGACTAATTTGGCATTTGGTTCGGGATTGCATTGTATTTTAAAATAGCATTGGGTAGTATTGACATTTCCTTGGTATTGAGCGTCGTTATCCATGAAAAAATGGCACACTGAGAATGTCAAGAGATTTGCATTGGAAACCATAAACATTTCTGAATTACGTCATAGTGCTGTACAAGAGAGACAGAAAATAGATAAAGAAAGACACAAAGAGACTTCAGACCAGTACTGATTCTGACCTGCACACTTCTTTATGAAGAGGAGAGCAATTTGGAAGGCACATTCTGCTCTAAGGTGGTTCACTTCCTACCTACCACCAGCGTAACTCTAACCTGGACCTCAATGTCACAATCGTGGAATTCTATGGAAGCCTCTGCTCTCTGTTTTTTCAGAAATACAACACCATCTTTCCCTTCAGTCATCATTTGGAAAGTCTTTCTGATCCCAATTTAAAATATAACCTCTGGCAGCACCTAATCGTCCCATCTTCTCTACATTTCACTAGATCCGGACCTCCAAGTTTCCCTGAGTTTCTTCTGGACCCTGATCTGGAGGACCACATGGCTGAATTATTTCCCTGCATAAAAAGGAGACTGGTGTTTCTACAGAAAGTTTTCTTGTTACAACAAAACTTTCTAATGTAGAAAATGTCATACACTGCAAGGTAATATTAAGTTAGAGAGATTCTCTGAAGAACACCAATAACGCAAAAGGAAAACAGTCCTGAACCTCCACTTGCACCTGCTCCTGCGAATGAGGCCTGTGCTCTGTGGGACTTGATCGCCCCCTGGGGGCCTGTTTTCTCCCTGCAGAAGAGGCTTGGAATCGGAATCTGAATTCTCCTCACTGTGCTGTTAACACTAAGATATGACCTCGAATTTCAGGCTGTTCATACACAAGCACAATATGTTCTAGTTGTCTTTAGAGATAGTCAATCGACTATTCACAGAGCCTTTGCATTATGTACCACCATGCCCCAGGTATTAATTCTTCTTTGTCATTTAAATAATTAGCATTATTTATTTATTTTCCTTGGATTTTTTCCCCCACAACTGCAATGCTTTATTGTTATAGTAACATACAAAGTTTTGGGGGACATGTAGCTTACATATTTTTCCATAAATTAATTCATAAATTTGACAGAAAAATGGATCAAATCAAAAAAACAATAGTTTTGACCTTACCACTACAGCAATAGTGTGATGATAGACTACCCGCTACATCAGCAGTAGTTTAAATTGCATAAAATGTACTTCCATATATCAAAAATTTGCAAAATTTGCAAAAATTTGAAACAAATGAACAGGTACTTTGAAAAAGATGAAGACTAAGTGATCCAGAGAGTATGTAATCTAGAATACTACTCTTTTAATAAATCTATTACTTTTTTGGGGGGGGGGCTTCACTGCCCTCTGGTGGTCGTGGGAGCTACCCAGCGCTGCTCCTGAGAGCTCCTGCTGGATTTGAACCTCAAAGCCAGTGGGCCCCAGTCCTGCACTCAACCACTTATGCCACCAGGGCTCAGTATTACGTATTAGCTGCTGCAACTATAAGGTTCTTTAAAAAGATGTATCACACATGCTGAAAATTTCAAATTCACTAATTCACTTGAAGAAATCCCTATTCACTTCAAGATGTCAAGTAGCATTAATTTTTTTAGTGTTTTAGTAACATTTTATTTTATCATTTTAAAAATCACTTTATTGGGGGCACTTACAAGTCTTATAACAATCCATATATACATCCATTCTGTCAACTACATCTGCACATTTTTGTCATCATCATTCTCAAAATATTGTTTTCTGTTTGATTCTTTGGTATCAGATCCTCATTTTACCCTCCCTCCACCCTCCCTCATGAATCCTTGATAATTTATAAATCAGCATTATTTTGTCATATCTTACACTGTCCCATGTCTCCCTTCACACACTTTTCTGTTGTCTGTCTCCAAGAGACGGGCTTATATGTAGATCCTTTTTATTGGTTCCCCCTTTCTACCCCACCTTCCCTCCACCCTCCTGGTATTGATACTCTCACCAATGGTCCTGAAGCATTAATCTGTCCTGGATTCCCTGGGGTTCCATTTCCTTTGTGTACTAGCCTAGCCTAATTTGTAAGGTAGAATTGGGATTATGATATTTGAGGGGAGGAATCATTTAAGAACTAGATGAAAGTTGTATGTTTCATTATTGCTGCACTGCATCCTGACTGGTTCATCTCTTCCCTGCAACCCTTCTATACAGGGATGTCCAGTTGTCTACAGATGAGCTTTTAGTCCTCACTCCACACCACCCCTCATTCTCAATGATACGATTTTTTGTTCTTTAATCATGATACTTGATCCCCTCAACACTTTGTGATCACACAGGCCAGTGTGCTTCCATGTGGGATTTGTTACTTCTGAGCTAGATGGCTTCTTGTTTACCTTCAAGCATTTAAGACCCCAGATGCTATATCTTTTGATAGCCAGGCACCATTAGTTTTCTGTACAACATTTGCTTAAGCACACACTTTGTCTTCAGCAATTGAGTCAGGAAAATGAGCATAATGGAATGCCAGTTTACTAGAACAATGTGTCTTTCATTTAGGGAGTACTTGAGTAGAGGTACAATGCCCATCTGTGCCCTTGATATTACACCTATAAATACATACTTATAGATCTATTTCCCCATCATCATATATAAATATATTTACATATGTACATGCCTGTATGTAGATTTCTAAAAATGGCCTTTGCCTCCTGGTTCTTTCCTCTACCTCCTTTAACTTTCCTCTTTTCCCACTATCATTCTCAGCCTTCATTTGAGTTTCAGTAATTCCTCTTGGTTACATTGCTCTTGATCCAATCCTACCAGGCCTCTTGCACGCTCCTGATTTTGGATAACTTGTTGTTCCTTTGTTCCTGGATTGCCCACCCCCATTTATTTTCTCCCACCTCCCCTTCTCCCATATCCCCTGAAACCAGTGGTCCCATTGTTTTCATTTCTGAATCATTTATTCTGTCTATCTTATTTACAGAGACATGCAGAAACATTAACAAATGCAAAAACCAGACAAAGCCAAATAAAACAGCAAAGGAAGTCAAAACCAACAAAACAACAATAAAAGAAAGCCACTGAAAAAAATGGACAAGTCTATAAATAGTTCAAGGTCTGTTTACTAACCTTTAGGGGTGTTTTTCCGGTCCAAAGTGGTGGGGTGCCACCTTCTCTCTCCAAAGTCTATTTTTTGTGTTCCTCCAGGGTTTCATCAGTCTGTTTCCCCTCCTGTTCTGCTGCATGCCCTCATTCCCTCACCCCAGCGAGACGGGGCTTGACCTTGCACTATTCTCTCATTGTATCTCCAGTGTTGTTCTGCGTAGTGCCATAGTTCAGTGAGGGATGCTTTGTCCTGTGGTGGGACAGGTCCTATAGTCCTCAGAACTTGGTGAGCCAGGACATGCTGGCTCTCCATCCTTTCACATTTCTCCTGTGTATTCTTATCCAGTGCATCCCTCTCCCCAAACTGTAGCCCCACAGCTGTCCTCTGAATTGCATTCTTCTGAGAGGGGTGGGATGGAAACATATCTCTGATTGTGGTCGGTCCGCGGACCTCTCTGTTAGTTCCCTGGGGCATGTTGTATTGTATTCATGTCTTGCCTCATTAGGTTGAAGCTTGGTTTCTCTCTCCTCCTGTGGAGACATAAACAATATGCTCCCCTTGGGTGGATTAGTACCCTGCTCCCCACCCCCTAGCCATGTCTCTTTTTCCTTTTTCTCTCTCTTTTCCCCTCTTATTTAATTGGCTGCTGTATGTATCCCTGGATTGGGTTTGGGTACTGCCACAGTTCCTGGACCTCAACCCAGGGATGTATGAATATAGTAACTTTTCCCCTATGTCCCATTTTTTCAAGCTTACCTCAATAGGTTCATGTTGTACTTGTCCTTTTGTGCTAGACTTACTTAACTTTGCATGATTAGCATGATTTCCTCCAGTTCTTCCAATGAGGCAATGTGCTTCATGCATTCATCACTGCATTTTAGGGACATATAATACTCCATTGTATATATGCATCACAATTTTTTTATCTGTTCATCTGTTGAGGGAAATTTGTATTGTTTTCATCTACTGGCAATTGTGAACTGTGCCATGATGAACACTGGAGCACAGATGTCTGACCATGGTTTTTTTCTTGTTCAATGTCCATCTGCTTTAGATACCACCAAGTTGATTTCCATAGAGCTTGTACATACCTACAGGTCCACCAAAAGTGGATGAGAGTTCCTATTTCTCCATAGTCCCTCCAACACTTGTTACTTTCTGACTTTTTGAATTGGGCTATCTTTGAGGGTTTCATTTCTACATGATTCCTCTGTTTGCTGCTGCCAGTAGCCCCTGAGGTTCTCTTCAGTTGAGTCCCACAGTGTGTTCTGTTGTGCTTCCTTCTTCATTCAATGCAATACAGTCTTCCAGGATATAAAACCCACTAAGTACATGGCATAAATCTCAATATACAAATAGCACACGCACACATAGGCACACATGGAATTTTGTGTATGTAAAAAATCTGCAAGTGAATGAATATTACAATATCTGTGGGTTTTTACAGTACACATTAAAGAAGCTCTGCTACTTGGAGGAAATATTTTGGAGGGAATGGAAACCCGATGCTAACAGAAGTTCCTTGCTCCCATGCCTCCAGCATTGATTGCCCTGACCTCAGAAGTCTTGCCCCTGTGCTTCCTATACCTACGTTATTCCTATAGACCCATGTCATGATTGCAGGGAAGTGTGTGCATGGGAGTCCTCTCACGGTTCCTCTCATACAGCCATGAACAACTGTGCCCTCAGTGTCATTGGGCTCAGCTGCAGGGATAACTGCTTGGTGGACATTCTTGTGAAGCTCAAGAGTCAACTCAATTGAGGTGGGTCATTGTTTTCTGATAGTAAAAGATCATGATAACAATTGCTCAAATCTCTTCTTCAGGCTTGGGTAGATCCAGCTGCAGAAATACGGAGTCACCAGCAATGGTGATACAGAAGTAGAGGCTCTGTGACGGATTCAGCACTCCTGGCCCCAAATACTGGGCAACTGGGGACCGGGAAAATGATCACTGATGATATGTAAGGGAAATCTCATTATGGCAACCAGTTTTTGAAGTCCCTAGAGAGAAGTAACCTCAAGAAAGAAGAATGTCAACAGGAAATCCACGACTTACAGACAAGGTCTGTTGATTCTACAGAACCCTGTGCATGGTATAATGTTTTTCACTAAGTATGAGATTTTCCTTGGAGATCGATAAGGTGCTCTGAATATCAGAAGCCTAAGGAAAAAAGTAGAGAAGTTTCTAGTCTTCTCAGAAACTGACGAGAAAAAGTCTGAAACCATCCTCTTCATTGTGATAATACCAACACCACACTCACTGCCATCTTATTGATTTCAACTCAGAGACTCTGTAAGACATATATGTTGTAAAACACACTTGGCAAAAGGAGATGTGTAGCATGCTACCAACACAAATCTTGCTGAGAAGCAAATACAGGGGCTGCATGAAAGTGAAACGGGTTCACTTTGCTTGGATCAAGCAAGAACTGAGTCAGATGATTCCACAAGGTAAGATATGGTCCTGAATAAAATGTGGATGTGGTTTAAAATTTTAGACAAGACTACAAATTAGTAAATGTATAATATTATGGGTGTGAAAGATATTTTGCATTATATTACATATTTTGTATTTTATTAGAGAGTTATTCTTTGATTACAACTTTAGCAATGCATGTTACGTGTTGGTTGCTGTCCAAAGTGTGTACTCTTGATGCTGCAACAGGTCACAGGACCTCACTTGAGACTCATGTACTTTCCTTTTTTGTTGTTTCAAATTTACAGTTCAATTCGAATATATGGTGTTTTTAGAAACCATTGCTATTTCTTCTTGGAATTCAAATAAATAAATCAGCACAGTTCTAGCTCAAGATCAGAAATTGCTAACGATTTCAGCTGGGTTGCGGATATGCTCCTACAAAGAGAAAAACCTGGGGAAAAAACAACGTATTTCATGTTAGATTGCTCAAGAGCATCATCACCCTCCATCCCTGTGTATAAAGCAAACCCCCCACCCTCTGGCATGCTGTTTGAGACATATTTTGATGGGCAAGATGAACTATGTTCTCTTTGGCTACTAGTGTTCAATATATCTTTGTGTCCTCACTCCCATTGCTTTTGGTGAAATAAGGGTCACCAAATCACCTGGACTGCAGAAATAAATTTAAATAAATAAGATTTTCTGGAGCTTTTTGTTCTTTCCTTTTTAATGCCCTGTGGACTACCTTAACAGGGGTGCATCCTTCAAAGAGGAGGAAGTCTCATCTTTCTCCAAAGAAGTGACCCATTGATGTGGACTGCCAACTTTGTGGTTAGAAACATGCATGTACATTGGGCCTTGACTCAAGTACTTCCTAAACACAAGAACACTTACTTCTAACAATCCAGAATTCTGGGATACTCATCTTCCTCACACAATTTGTGAAGACAAAATGGGTGCATGGTTAAATGTGGTGGATAAAGCTGATGGTGCCCGGCTATCAAAAGATATAGTGTGTGGGGTATTAAAGGCCTGAGGATAAATAAGGAGGCATCTAGAAGCAACAAAGCCCACATGAAAGAAACACATTAGCCTGTGTGATCATGAGGTGTTGATGGGATCAGGTATCAAGCATCTAAGACCCACAAAAAAACATGTAAGGTGAATGGGAGTGTGTGGGAGCATAGAGTGGAAACCTAATGCCCATCGGTAGACAATTGGACATCCCTTCACAGAGGCGTCACAGGGAAGAGGTGAGCCAGTCAAACTGCAGTACAGCTCTGATGAAACACACAGCATTCCTCTAGTTCTTTGGTGCTTACTTCACCCAAATATCATGTTCTCAATTAGACCTTATGAATTGAAATTAACCTGAGTATGCACACTGCTGCAGATAAGAGACCTCAACACAGGCAATCTAGGTTGGATAAAACCCTCAGGGTCAACAAGCTGAGTGGAGGTATCATCGTGATTGTGGGATGGTGGGGCTGGGGGTGGTGGAAATGGTAATCACTAGGATCTATCTAGAACCCCTTTCCAGGGAAATGAATAATGCAGAAGTGCTTGGGGTGGGAGGCGATGAAGAACTTTGTAAGATATAGGAAAAGCAATCTATAATGTATCAAGGGTTTGTGATAGCGGTTGGAGAGGGGACGGAGGGGGAAGAAATGGATAGCTGATAGCAGGGACTCAAGTGGGAAGAGAATGCTTTGAAAATTATCATGGTGGCATGTGTGCAAATGTGCTTGTCACTCTGGATGCATGTAGGGATTGTGATAAGAGACGTAAGAGACCCCAGTAAAAGTACTTTTTGAAAAAGAAAATGATAATGACAACAAATTACTTTAGAATTATCAATCAATGGAGACCAAGGGTAGCACTCACCAAAGGCTACAATACAAAGGGGCAAGGAAAGAAAAAGAACAGAAAAGAGAAACCCAGAGAGGGAGTAGGATAAGGGAAGTTACCTTGTGGGGATGCAATGAAGCACCTGAAACATAATGGGTATAAGTTATTGAATGGAAAATGGATGTGCATTGTAAAGTTTCACCCATGTCACAATAAGAATCTAAATTTAAATGATAAAAAGAAGTAACCATCAAAGAACTAAAAAGTATGCCATTGTAAATGAGGAGAAGTCCAGATTGGGAGCCCCAATGCCCATCTCTGAGTAAAGGGACATCCCCTTACAGAAGGTTCAAGGGGATGAGAGGATCCAGTCAGGGTGCAGTGTAGTAATGATGAAGCATATCATTTTCTTCTAGTTCTTTAATGC
The DNA here is from genome assembly GCA_004026705.1 of Nesogale talazaci. Lineage (NCBI taxonomy): Eukaryota > Metazoa > Chordata > Mammalia > Afrosoricida > Tenrecidae > Nesogale > Nesogale talazaci. The sequence continues at coordinate 10,755 of PVJH01042317.1, forward strand.
TGTCTCTCCCCCACCCAACCCACTTTCATGAGCCCAATTCTCCCTTACAAATTTGGCTAGACCAGAGGATGTACACTGGTACAATTAGGAACCGGAAACAGGAAATCCAGAACAGATGATCCCTTTAGGACCAGTGGTGAGAGTGGCCATATCAGGAGGGTGGAGGGAAAGTGGAGTAGAAAGGGGGAACTGATTATAAGGTTTTACATATAACCTCCTCTACGGGGTACGGAAAATGGGGAAGTGAATGAAGGGAGGCATTGGGCAGTGTACAATATGACAAGATAATAATAATTTTTAAATTATCAAGGGTTCATGAGGGAGTGGGGAGGAAGGGAGGAATGAGGAGCTAACACCAAGGGCTTAAGTAGAAAGCAAATGTTTTGAGAATGATGATGGCAAAAAAGTGTACAAATGTTCTTGGCATACAATGTATGATATATGGATTGTGAAAAGAGTTGTATAATCCCCCAATAAAATGATTTAAAAAAGACCAACGTCTGAACTTTGCTGGAGGAGATGTCTTGGGTGACATTTCATCTCTATAAAGGTTAGCCTGAAACACTTAAAATAGTTCAGTTTCCTATATTAAAGTGAATAGGTTCTCCCAGGAGCACAGACTTAAGATAATACTTGTTTGATTGCAGAACATTAAGATGTACATAATAAAAAAAATTAACTTCCTTCTCTTTTCTTGATGGTGGCTACGGTTGTAGGAGCATAGTCACTGCCCAAATACATCCAGACCTGACTCTAAGCAGAAAAAAATAATTGGAAGATTAGTAATGAATTCCCCAGTGGCATAGTGGTTGTGTGCAGGACTGCAACCTACTGGCTTGGCAGTTCAAATACAGCAGCAGCTCTCCAGGAGCAAGGCAGGGCCTCCCACTTCCACCAGAGGGCAGTGATGCCAAAAAAAATCTACCCCTAACTGACATCACATAGAATAATTCTGAAATTATGGTAACTAAACATCCCACTTTTTAACAATGTCTTGTGGCATTTTAAAATTAAAATAAATATATTACAATACTTGTTGCTCCATATAGACCAAATTTTTCATCAAGAATCCCCCAGTGGCCCCCTTAAAATCTGGCCACTTTACTAACCCCCACCGGTCTTTGCCTTATTTAAGCATGAATAATTCAGTCTGAAGAAGAAGGACATAAAAATGTGTAGCTGAAGATACTAATTAAAAACCTTTTGCAGCAAGGGAATGAGTACTTTGCCATTGGAAAGGCAGGCATTAGTATCTTTGCAGAAGGACAGGAAGACATAGAAACCCGTTCTTTAAAAAAGCCATATCTCAGATCCAGGTTCAGGCTGCCTGCCTAGGAAAAAGACACATGCCCCTGTAACAAACCCTGCCCCAAGAGAGAGCAACATCAAGTCGCAATAACTGCAGCATGCATCAGGGAAGTGAAAATCGAAATTCCCTAGGAGCGTGCAAGTGAAGACAAAACCACACACAACATCTAAAATGAGGTTTATGGAGGAATCTGAAACTTTGGGTCCTCTGATAGTTAAGGTTTATTGTACTAAATTGGCTGACAAACACATGTGGAATTAATTGAAGGGCAGAGACCTAAACGGCTCAGTGAGTCTTATCTTTCTAGTCCTCAGGTCTCTTGTTCTCTGATGGTCAAACCAGTGTGCGGATCGCCTTAGCTACTTCTTTGCCTCTGCTGGCAAAGGTCACTTCCTGAGAGATATCCCTGAGGAGAAGCCACATGGACCTATCCTGAGGCAGCCCTGGGGGCTGGAGCAACTTCGTGGAGATCTGTGCCCTCGCTGAGATGTTTACATTTTGATTAATTGGGCGTTCTTCCTGCATTTAGCATTATTGTGAGTGCTTTATGAGATTAAGGAAGACTTGCTCTTTATACAAAAATCTTTCTTGGGCTGAGCCCCAGTGGCGTAGTGGTTTTGCGCAGGACTGCGGCCTACTGGGACGGAGGTTCAATTCCAGCAGTGGGGCTGGGCCTCCTACTCCCACCACCGGAGAGCAGTGATGTCCTCCCCCCCAAAAAAATCTCTCTTATATACTATGAGTTTCTATTGATTCGTTTCTCTGGTCTACTCAGACTCACTCGGGTACTTTTAGCAAAAACTAATTTTAACTGTAATGGACATTGCATATCATTAATTACAAATTGTACCCTGACTATATTTTCACCAACTTTGACAATGGAAGCCCAGCAGAAGTTAAGTTATTAGCAAACCCTAAGGGAAGACATCATACATAACAAAATTTGCTGACATATATTATCATATTTAACATGTCCCTCCATCCACAAAAAGTGATGAGTCATACAAAAGAGTAAGATAGGGGTCATAAGTCATACAACATCACATGAGATTCACACTTGACAAAAGGATGGGTGCCATAAATTTAAATATGAAACCCAAACTCCTTATGATAATTATGCTAAAAATTATAAAGGAAAATGCCATTAAATATGCTATAAATAGTACCATAAGCAAAGTGACAAAGAAGATGACCTAATGAAATTAAAACAAAAAGTGAGAATTTCTTTTTTGAGGTAATTATAATAGAAAAAAATAAAGACCACTTCTAGACAATAATGTAAAATATGTTCAAGGAAAACAAAGACTTCACAGAAAAGAACATAATGGAGGAAAGTGCCTCTGAGACTCCTTTCTTCCCCTGGAGTTCTGGCATCACACTGGTTTCTCTTCGCCTCCTTTCACAGGGATACACGGGGATGACCTGTGCAGCAATGGAGCTCAGCATTCAATAAATATGACTCTAAAGGGGTCACTGGGGATGTGCATTCAAGACATCAGAGTAGAAGGATAGTCTGTGCATGCACCACTCCATAGTATACCGACTCATACCTGATTTAAGATGATTCAGAGAAAGAAGAGGGGCACAATGTCTGTGAGTTTTACACATCCGGGTCCACCCACTGCAGCTGTGCCTTGATATGCAGTCACCGGGAGATACATACCTGGGGCAAGTGATCAGATTCCCAACCTTCCCAAACCTTCTCATTTCAACTCCTGAGCCACTCATCTCAAAGAGCTGCCCCCAGGAAGAGGGAAAAAACCTGACATATTCTTGGGAACGAGTCCATTGACTCCAAGGTATGTTATCCAGAGTGAGTAAGAACTAAGCTAAATAATACATCATGCGACACTGTCTGGTGGACTGATACTGAGTGGCACCTTTGTAATAAAATTAAAAAGAGGTTCTTCTGGAATGAGAATTTTGGCTGGTTCCTCAGAGAATACAGTCCTGTCCATGACTTCCCTATTCACCACAACCAAGGTCTACTTTTTCTAGATGACTGTCAATAAGGAGGAAGATGGTTGATGCAGTAGACATGGTTCAGGATTGAGGCTAACTTTAGGAATAAAGGCAGTGGTCTCCTATTTCAGGGATATGTTTATAAGACACTCACAGAAATTCCAAGGACATTTAATAGTGAGAAATGCATGTAATCTTCTGCATTAGATTATGGAAACATTATAAGATAGTTAAAAGTTTGAAGATGAGCTAAATCTAGCCATCTCCTTGAATTAACCTACAGTATCTCCACCTCAATGTGTGCTGTCATAGGAATGGCTTTTGTGAGTCACTAAAAAGGAAGAGC
>PVJH01042318.1:0-14383 GCA_004026705.1 Nesogale talazaci
GTTCTCCTGTAGTGTCTTTGGAAATTAAAGACACAAAAACAGGGGCAGCTTTGCATTTCTGGAATGTTTTGATAAGAAGAAAACATTCCAGGATGTCTATACTACCACAGTTTCTATAAGAGAGGTTTTCCATATGTTGACTTTTACTGGGACCATACTTAATTTCTAATGAATATTTATTACCACTTAATTAAGAGCTATTTTGAACTTTATCCTTCACAATGATTGGCTTTGCAAACTGATTTTTTGTTTGCTTTGTTGTTCTTTTTTTTTGGGGGGGGGGGCATCACTGCCTCTGGTTCATGGGCGCTACCCAGTGCTGCCCCCGAGAGCCATCGCTGGATTTGAACCGCCAAGCCCGCGGGCCACAGTCCTGCACTCAACCACTTACGCCACCGGGGCTCAGCCACAAACTTATTTTTAACTCCTTAAGAGATTTTCCATCACAATTACAAGAAGCAAACTGCAAACAGGTCAATCACAAGCTATTGCAATCGTGCAGAACAGAGAAGAACTGCTGCTAGTGCTTTCCAGGGCTTAACAGAAGGATTCAGCCTCATCTTTCTCCCAAGGAAGGACCAGTGGATTTGAACTGGTGGTCTTTCAGTTAGCGGTTGCGAACTACCAGGGTTCTTTTACGGGGAATAACCTCCTTAAATATCAGGATCTTCGGTGCTTTATATACTTTACTTTAAAAGACTTAGGATTGGTATTATTATTACTACCCTGTGGTACTTAAAGCTGAGGAAAGGAGAGAGCCAGCTATTGGAATTTGTCCTGCCTTAAACTCCTTTTTCCAAAATCACCTTGCTTTCCTGTGTTATACCAGTATGTCTAACTCAAAACAGGGGTGGGACCTTCATCTGGGGGCAATATGCTCTCAGTCTCCCTTGCGCCTGCACAACCAGCACCGAACCTCTACTGGGCAAGTCTGCACTGTGGACAAAGACCTCCCCAAATGCCCAGAGTTGAAGGTAAATGAAGTGCTGCTAACATACTGCAAAAGCCTTCTTTGCTGTGGCTTCTGCAGTACTGTGGGGAGTACTTAGACACAATCTTGGATTTCCTTCACTGACTTTCCCTTACATCTTAATACAATGTTCTTGCTTCCTGTCACTTAACTGAATGTCTGCTGTCTGCTTACAGGAAATGCTTTCTGAATGTCAACCTAGGGAGGGTTATTTGCCATTTTCTCTAAGTTTCCCGGCTGCATAATTTTAGATTCTGAAATGTCAATCATCGGTAAGACAATTAGAACCTTTACGCTCTCCAGCAGCTGGGAGGGAAATCAAAGCGTCAGCTGTGCAGGGTAGACCCCACCAGGCAGGGCTGGCAGGCGGCTTACCTGTGCGGCATGCCCGTGGTGCAGGCGGTGGTGTGCTCGCTGGACAGGTCGCAGAGTTTCAGGTACCAGTTCATCTCCACTTCCCGGACCAGAGCCAGCTGCCGGGCCCGGAGCTGGCTTTGCCCCGAGGGGCTGAGACTGCCGTCTTTAACATTTTCGGAGGTTTTCTTGGGAGATTTGTCTTTGACCCCTAGAGAAAGTCCAGCTTGTTTCCGTAACTTGGGGTTGTCTTCTGAGATCTGACTTCCCGCGGCCCCGGTCCTGGCTGCCAACATAGTTGAAGTCTGAGTCTATCTGAAGAGAAGACTCTTCAGCCCCTGTCATTTAAGTAATTTGAATTGATTTTTCTGCTTCTGACTCCTTCCTCTCCCCTGTCCTGAACCCCCACCCCACCCTCCTCTCCCTTTCCCTTAACTTTATCCTGCCTCAAAGCTGTAATTCGAACCAGACTGGGCGTCCCGATGAAAGAGCAGCTCAGCTTTCCCCTGGAGGAGCTAAGGAGGCCAAGACTTGGGAAACCTTGGAGATTAAAAATTTTTGAAACAACCCCCACAACTTCGTAGCGCTGAGCCTTCTCACTGCGATGTGTTTTCCTGAAGTTAGGACATCTGCCCCGCTGAACAAGATAGCTTGGAACCTCAGATCCAGTACGTTCTATTTGATCGTCAGGTTTGGGTTATGTAAGGGACACCTGGAGATTCATTAAGCAGTTTTAATTATAGAGTCCCTTTAGAGTTTTATTAGTCCTAATGTGAATCACCTCAAATAAGTTGAACAATGGCAATGGGGGGAGGAGGGGCACCCCGAGTTACTCTTCTTACCAAAGTCTGGGAAGGTTATTATCAATTCACTTTCTAATCCTTTGGGACAGGTTGTAGTGAACATACTTGTATGTCGTACTTATTTTTCACGGATGAACAGTGGACACGTCCTATCTGATTCACTAATGCACCCTCCCAATACCTCTGAGGGATGAAGGACATGAGAATCAGCTTGTAATTGAGGTGACTGAGCCTGCAATTGGAGTCGAAAATAGGGGAGTGGTGAGGCGAGTGTGTGTGTGTGTGTGTGTGTGTGTGTGTGTGTGTGCGCGCGCGCTGAAAACTAATGTGAGAGAAGTTCAGCTAACAGACAATCTAATTAAGATGAGTGGGCCTGGCCCACCCATTCCCAGGAGCCTGACCTCTGCTCTAGTGCAGGGGACAACAATGCCAGTGCCCCCTAGCTCAAAGTTATCTGGTGACTCCTAAACCCCAGGCATCCCCTTGACTAACACCTAAATCCTTCTAAATGTCAACTGTCTTATCATCTGCTGCATGGAAAGCACTCGGGAAGCTATGGATTGTGGCAGGGTCTTCAGTTAAAGCTCATAAAGATATAATCCGTGGCCAAGAAGTCAGTCCTGACTCGTGATGACCCCTTGTGTGTGAGAATAGAAATGTGCCTCACGTGGTTTTCAGTGGCTGAGGGGGTTTGTTCTGTTTTGTTTGTTCTGCTTGCAGATGGACAAACCTCTCTCCAAGCATGGTACCTCTGGGTAGGTTCAAACTATCAGTTTTTTCATTAGTGCCTCAGCACTTCACTATTGCGCCACCCAGGGACTGCACGTAAACAGAGAGAGTGGAGTCTTCTAGTCTCTGAAGAGCAGCAGAGAAAGAAGGAAATAAAAGGGGCTCCTTAAAGAGATAAGATGGTGAGGTTAGCTTCTCTGGATCTTTATGGCTGTGAATTCTTCCCAACCCAGAACATGGAAAAAGCAAGTCACACTGCACAGGCTCTCCTATACCCCATTAAAAGCTATCTAACACAGAGCCCAGAGTTACGCACTGAGCTGCTAATCACAAGGTCAATGGTTCAAACCCACCAGTCTGTCACTCCATGAGAGAAAAAAGACGCTTTCTACTCCATAAAGATTTGCAGTTTGAAAACTCACAGGTCAATTCTACTGTGTCGTACAGGTCCTTCTGCGTTGGTACCGACTCGTTGGCGGTGAGAAGCAGCGGCAGCTCTGGCAGTCCGGACTTACAACTGTGACCACCCAGGAATGTGCAGCTGAGAATTGTGTTTGACTGGCAGCAGCTGCTGCTAAGTACAAGGGTCAATCCCACCTTCAGCTGTGGAGTCTTACAGAGATTAGCGCCAGTGAGCTGCAACCCTTCAACAGCCTCTCCTGTTCCGAGCCACTGAAGAGTTCAAGCAGCCGGGTATCCATAGCAATCAAGTTCCCCCCAACTCTGAGGATAGTCTACACCCTCCAACCCCCAAAGTCTGGGTTGCAATAGACCTGGGGAAAGTGTTCTTTCCTCCTTCAACTAGGGGACAGAAGACTTCACACCTTCTTGGTTTCTTAGTATCAGAAAACAGAGCTACTTGCTCTGTTTAAGAGTCAATTCTATCATGAAGCAGGAAATCTAAAGAGAGGTCTGAGGGGCTGGCCCAAATCCCAACTATGAATTACAACCACCACCCCTCCAGAAGAATTCACTTCAGAGGACAGCACCGACGCTACAGCTCAGGGAGAGGGACATGTCTGATCAGAGCACACAGAAGCAAATGAAGGGAGAGGAAAAGAGGGTGGAACATATCCTGGGCCACCAAGCCCTGAGGAGGATATTCCCATTCAGAGCAGCCAAAGTGCAGAGAGGACCATAGGGCCAGCCCCAGTCTGAGACACGACATCCCTCACTGACCCATAGTACCCCAAGGCAGGCATTGCGCCCAATCTGACCCTACCACACCAAGGCAAAACACAAACGTGTGCAACAGAACAGCAAGGAGAACAGAGCAGCGAATTCCCCAGGGAATACCAAAAATGGGCTATGGGGCCAGGGCATAGCACCCCATCAGACTCAACTGGACAACACTTCTGAAGATCACCAAACACACCGTGAACTATTTACAGGCTTTTCTTTTTGTTGGTGGTGGCGGTGATTTTATTGTTGCTTTCTGTTCTTTGGTTGCTTTGTTTTGTGCGGTCTTGTTTTTTGTGCAAATTATGATCTCTGCAGGTGGGGTAAACAAGCTGGAAGAGAATGGGACTTAGGGTACAAGGGAGAGGTGGGGGGGGGGCAGGAAGTGGGTGTTAACAAGGGAACAATAAATGATCCAAAATCCATGCCATGGAGGGTACAGGAGACCTGGCAGGGCTTGAGAGTGGGGCAAAAGGAAAGTAAAGGGGAATCGTAAAAGGAACTAGGAGGCAAAGGACATTTATAGAGATCTACCTACAGGCATGTACATGGTAAATATATTTTAAATGATGATGGGGAAATAGATCTGTGTGCATATAGTAATAGGTTTAGTATTAAGGTAGCAGAGACACATTGGACCTCCACTCAAGTACCCCCTAAATGCAAGAACACATTGTTCTATTAAATTGGCATGCCGTGGTGCTCATCTTCCCAACATGATTGCTGAAGCTAAACAGGGTGCATAAGCAAATGTGGTGAAGAAAGCTGAAGGTGCCAGCTCTCAAAAGATATATAGTGTCTGAGGTCTCGAAGCACACCAGCCTTCGAGGTGTTCATGAGGTGTCAATAGGATCAGGTATCAGACAGTTAAGGTACAAAGAAATCATATAATTGTGAATTAGGGGGAGTTCAGAGGAGAGAGTCAAAGCCCATCTGTAGGTAACTGGACATCCCCTTACAGAAAGGCTCAGGGAGGAGATGAACCTGTTAGGGTGCAATCTAGCACTCATTAAAAATACAGCTTTTCTCTAGTTCTTTAAGCTTCCCCCCTCCCCCACAAACTACCATGATCCCAATTCTACCTTAAAAATCGAGCTAGAACAGAGGATGTACACTGGTACAGATAGGAGCTGGACACAAGAAATTCAGCACTGATAAACCCTTTAGGACCAATAGTGAGCATAGGGATACCAGGAGGGGAAGGGGAAGGTGGAGGAGAAAGGACAATCAATCACATATAACCCCCTCCCTGGGGGGTGGACAACAGAAAAGTGGGTGAAAGGAGATATTGGACAGTGTAAGACATGACAGAATCATAACAATTTATAAATTATCAAGGGTTCTTAAGGAAGAGAGGGTGGAGGAAGGTGGGAGGGAAGTGAGGAGCTGATATCAAAGGCTCAAGTAGAAAGCAAATGTTTTGAGAATGACGTTGGCAACAAATGTACAAATGTGCTTGACACCATGGATGGATGGATTGTGATAAGAATTGTATGAGCCCCCAATAAAATTATTAAAAAGGGGGTCAAAAAGAGTCAATTCTAGAGTCAAGCATTGGTGGTATAGTGGTGAGCATAGCTGCCTTCCAACCCGAGAGTCAGAGTGCTTGGATTTGAATCTGCATCTGTCCTCTGCAATTTTAGCTAATTGCTTATTCCCATTCTACTTTGGTTTCTCAGTCTTTAAAATATAATAATAATAATAAGGGATAAGTATCATCTTGTAGTGGTTTCAAAGCCTGGCTTTCAAAATCTTTAATGCACCTAGCATCCAGGGTGACATTCCATGGCTCCCTCCTCTGGAAGTTGGGTTTTCTTCTGTTTTGACCAGCAGACTATATAGGAAGTATCACTAGGTGAGTTAAGTGAGAAGTCAGCCTCGATCCAACACTCTCGAGGCACTCGTTCTAGGACAATCCATCTGTCATGCAGGGAACCTGACCCCCTGGAGACTGCTCTGCTGGACAGTCCTGTGTTAAATTCTGATGAACAGTTCTGAGTCCCAATTGCCGGCACCAACTTCAACCATGTGAATGAAGCATCTTGAATGCACAACAGTCGATTCTTAAGCTGACTGCAGCTCCGACCCCTGGCTGCGAGTGCAAATAAACCAGCCCAGCCCTGCCTATATTCCTAACCCACAAAACTGTAGACAAACGCAAACATTTGTTTTGTTCTCACCATTCAGTTTGGGGGTTTGGTGATACAGCAATAACAGAACAGTGTGAATACTGTTATGATAAACATTTAACAAAATATGTTTGAAACAGAACAATGTCTAAACATAATAATGCTTGCAAAGTATTAATATTTATTCCCCATATTATATAGCACTGCAGAACTAGAATTAAAACTGTTTGCTGGCATTCTTATAAATTAATGAAAAATTATCTACTTAAACATCTTTGGATGGATGTTTTTATCATAAACTTAATATAATGTCCAGCATATTGTAACTATTATGTTAAAATAAAGCTGTTATGCCACTATCTTAAATGTATCCAATGGAACCTAAACCCCATACCTATTTGTTATCTATCATCATCTACTTAAAAAATTCATGAACAAGCTCTTCTTTAGCAGCTGGAAATTTTACATTCTGCCTTTTCCTCCCTGGACTTCTCTATTTCCACTTTCCAATACTCACAGAACTTCATGCTGACATAAAATATTTATGAACTTGTATACAATAAAATATTGTAGACTATGATATAAAATATTTTATAGATGAATATCTCCAGTAATGCTTGGCCACAGAAATACAAATAAAAAGGTTAAGTGCTTTCTTTTCTCCATCCACAGGGTTCTGTCATGGTTATAAATGTCTTATGCATTTTCTGCCCCGAATCATCATGACAATAATTGGCATAATTGGTCAAATTGAATTTTTTTTATTTTGATAGATTATTGATGAATATAAAATTTAAATTTTATTTAAAGTGCATCATTTTAATGGATGGGACTGGGTTTATTTTTTCTGAATTAGGTTACATATCTATAGGCCAGTTGTTATTGGTATAATGAGTCATCTTAATTGAATCAGTGTCAACTTTATCCTCATTTTTTATTTTTGTTTCAAGAACATATGTTCAGAGAAATCATTTTCACAGGAATAAATTAATGGAAATAATGAAAGGGTTTATTTATAGTAATATCATACACATCTCTTCTAAATTATTTTTATTTTAATAAATCATTTTATTGTGGACTCTTACAGCTTATAGCAATCCATGCATCAATTTTATCAAGCATATTTGTACATATGTTGTCATCATTATTTCCCAAATATTTTCTTTCTACTTGAGCCTTTGATATCAGCTTATTTCCCCTTCCTCCCCTTATCCTCATATCCTTGTGAACTCTTGATAATTTATAAGTTATTTTAATTTTCATATTTTATATCATCCGTTGTCTCCCTTCACTCACGTTTCTGTTGTTTGACTCCCTGGTGGGGAGTGTATGTCTACCATTGCAATCGGTGCCCCTTTGTCCCCCCCTTCCCCCGACTCCCATGGTATTGCTATTTTCATTATTAGTCCTGAGGGATTTATCTGTCCTGGATTCTGGGTGCCAAGTGCTCTTATCTGTACCTGTGCAGCTGCTCTGGCCTAGCCCACAGTGAAAGGCAGGACTGAGGTCATGATAGGTCAAGAGGAAGCCTCAAAGAATCAGAGGAATATTGTGTTTCATCAGAACTATACTGCACCCTGGCTGATTCGTTCCTTCCTTGTGACCCTTCAGGGAGGGGATGTCCTGTTGACTATAAGCAGTTTGAGGTCTCTGCTCCAATCCCTCTCATTCTCAACAATTTGTTTTTTCTGTTTTGGGGGGGTCTTCTGATGCCTGCTACGTGTTCCCATCAACACCTCATGATATCACAGGCTGATGTGCTTCTTCCATGTGGGTTTGTTGCTTCTCAGCTAAAATGGCTGCTTACAGTATTTATTTTCAAGCCATTAAGAAATGGCTGCTGTATCTTTTGATAGCCAGGCACCATCAGCTTTCTTTGCCACATTTGCTTGTGCAGGAAGGGTGAGCATCACAGAATGCAGGGTTAGTAGAACGAAGTGTTCTAGCATTGAGGCAGGGTGAGAAGAGGTCCAAAGTTACCCACTACCTAAATATACTTTTGTTCATCTTTTAATGTCTTCAGAGGTACGTATAAAATCATACAGATGTGTTGCTTTAAAATGATATGTTAATGACACCAATGATTCTGTGTGAGATGGGGAGCTTTGAAGGGTGGTGTTAGAGGATTGGTATGACAAGATTTATATAAAAGGCTCACTCTGTCTCCTGGGCTAAGAACAAATTACAGGTGATCATAGGAAGAAGAAGGGAAAGCAATTTGAAGGCTACTGCAATAATGTAAGTGAGAGATGATGGCAGCACAGATCTGGGTGTCAAGAGTAGACGTGGAGAACATGGGAAGGCTCTGTGGATACATTTTGAAAGTGGAGAAGATAGAGTTTCCTCATCAATTGGCATCAGAAATTCAGCATGAAAGAAGAGAAGGGTCTGGTTTGAGTCATTTCCTTAGACTGGTAAAATACAGGAGAATCAGACTAGATGGTTAGGAGAGTGTAATCAGAGGATTATTTCCATATTTTTCCACGTGTTTTTTTAAATTCTCTTTCTTTTTTCCCTAAGGCCCAAGTTTCTATACGTTATCATTTCATGAAATCTGAAGCACTTCCCTTAACATTTCTTGTAGTGCAAGTTTGTTGTGAGCCACCTTCCAGTCGGCCCCCAACTCATGGCACCTCTATGCACAATAAAATCCAACTGTTGTGATCTGTAAGGATTTCATTGGCTGACTTTGTGGAAGTAAATCAGCATGTCTTTCTTCCTTACTGTGTTATTCCAGGTAGACTAGAGAAACAAATTCATAGATATGCATATGGATATCAGGAAAAGGTTTATTTACAAGAGGAATGGGACATTGAGAAAGCATCCCAACACAGTCCAGTTCAAAGTCATAAATCCAATATTAGCTCATATGCCCTATATCAGTCTATAAAATCTCCTTCTGACTCACGAAGTCACAGGCCAGTGGGTGCAGAGTCCTGGCATCGGCAGGGGTCTCCCCATGGCTCCTTGCTTCCAGGGCTCAGGGTCCATCAACAGCATCCAATGGTGGTAGAAGCAGCTCAGCACTGGTAGGGCTCTCCACATAGCCTCTCCAGCTTCAGAGGTCTGGTTCCCTCAGGGTAAGGCCATGTGACTTCTCCTTCAGCTCCTCCAGCTCCTCGGGTGCTGCCATCTTGTTTTGGCCATAATTCATCGTGTCTGACACTAACTCCCAACAACTGGGGAGATAGTTTCTCATCTCCATGAGGGAAATATGCCAAGATTTCCCAGAAGTCTCAGGAGAAAGCCATGCCCACACGGAGGCCTCATTGGCTGCTCAATGCCTATCTTCAGATTAACAGCCTATACTCCACCTCCTACAACTCAATCATAAAATTGACATATCAAATCCATGACCACCACACTTACCTATAGTCATCTGGGAGATCCGCTGAAACTATGCACCTGGGGGAATCCTGAGAGATGGGAGATCAGGGGCTGCGCTTGAGTTTGCATTTTAAAAATGGCTGTTTTCCTTGAAGTGGCACACCAAAAAAAGTGTTCTCCAATCAATAGAAATAAAAGTTTTGTGTGCTCAAAATTGAAGCATGGATGATGTTTGAACTATAGAGTTTAAATCTATAACCTTCCTTTAAGACTATGGGTAACTTTATTAGTTTCAAAAATCCTCATGTTCTCTGAACTTTGTAGAACCCACCAGGCCACTTCCAGGCCAGTGAGACCCGCACATCTGCGGACAGGCAGGATTGTGGACTGACTGCGGTGCACAGAAGGGAGGCTGGGAGGACACTGACCGCCAGGCCTTAGCATGGAGTCTTCATGTAGGTAGTTTAAGCCAGAGCCTTTTCCCAAGCGGGACTGCTACTTCTGGTCAAGGAAAAAAAATAACCATAAATATCACATATTGTAAAAAAAAAAAAAATGCAATCTTCTAGTTTCACTTTATAATATTAATGAACACACATTCGCCGTTTGCTCCCAAAGAGTCTTTGTTTGAATGTACCTCTCTAGCACAGGGTAACAACAGCAAAGACTCATGACATTATGGATTGGAATCACTTCCACGTGTGTTTTCCTTTAATTCTCTGCTTTTCAATCATGGCATGAAGGCTCAGAGACGTTGTGCGGGATGTTTGACTTGTGGAAGTCCTGCTGGACTCACACTGAGATGCTGTTTCACAGTCCTTATGCTCCCCTGCTCTCTTTGCAAGTTCAAAGACCACCACATGGAGGGGCTCCCTGCTAACAGGAATAACCTGAATTCAGTCTAGCAAAGCACTCTCTGTTTATCACATATTGTAAAAAAAAATGCAATCCTCCCAGTCTCACTTCATAATATTAATGAATACACACTATTTGCTCCCAAAGAGTTTTGTTTGTTCGAATGTACCTCTCTATCACAGGCTTAAGTTTTTCTTTCACGTTAACTTGGTCACTGGACACAAATTACATGTGGTCATCTTGAGTGCCTTTACACGTGTCACTGAGCAGTGAGGCTGCTTGTTTTGCCTGCAGCAGTTCTGATGTTTTTTTGTTTGTTTGTTTTTGTTTTGGGGGGCATCACTGCCCTCTGGTGGTGGGAGTTGGAGGCCCGGCCTTTGCTCCTGTGGAGCCGCTGCTGGAATTGAACCTCCATCCCAACGGGCCGCAGTCCCGCGCACAACCGCTACGCCACCGGGGCTCAGCCCAGTTCTGATGTTTTGATAGGCCCAGTTCTTCCTTTGGAGCATGATCAGTGACAGAAAATACAGTTCATCTTGATACGTCTACATATCAAACATGAAACAATGCTCGCCCGCCAAACAAACAAAAACACAGCGAAGCTCTCAGCACAATGTGCTCTAGACTGGGCCATCCCAACAGTGCAGCTTGACAGAAATTGTAGGGAAGCATCCTCCGACAGGAGGCGTCAACTGCCCTCTGTCTGCAGTCTCCTGCTGCTGAGTGTCCTGGAGGCAATTCTACTCCTGGCACTGGAAAATCGTTTGCTTTCTCCACTTCGACCCCTTTGGAGGAAAAGGCTTGCTCATAACCTCAAAGACGTAAAGTTAAAAAAATGTCACGATTGCTTCTTTGGACGGGAGAACAAGTTGCAATGGTGAGGCTTGACAACATTTGCTGTCCTTGCAGAAAACACCTGGAAAATGACCGTCCCGAGGCAGACAGACACTGGCATTGCCTCCCTATTTGACCCTTGGCTGCAGTGGCCGCCATACTCCCAGGCCGGTGTGTTTGGCTCTGTGATGCACTGTTTACTTGGGACCAAAGAGTGGCGGGGAGGCGTGGAGCTGACAACCCCAAAGTGAGTAGTTTGAAACCACCAGGTGCTCCCAGGCAGAAAGACCAGGCTCTCTACTCCCTGAAAGAGTTACCGTCTTGAAAAAAAAAAAAAAACCCAGGTTCAGTTCTACTCTGCCCTTCTGGGATCACTATGAATCGGCGTCCATTCAGTGAAGTTTTTTGGGTTTTTTTTTCAATGAGTTCTTTAAAGAGCGGTCCTAGCAACAAGTACCTGCTCCAATAAGATCCAGTCAGAGACGTTCCAGGACCTGACATATGGACCTCAGCAAGAGAAGTTCTCAATTCCTACGGGATTGTAAATCCAAGGTTATAAATTTGGGCCTTCCTAGGCTTTCAGGTTCAAAATATTCAGAAGCAGAAGAAAAAATTAAAAGCCAGCAAGTCGTAGACCAGAAAAAGGGAGGGGTGGGGGGGTGCTTGGTTCCATCATTTGAGCCCTTCTATCCAGGTGTGCATAACTTTATCCTCAAACTTCCCAGTTTCCTAAAACAACATTGTTCGTGATTTAGCTGGTCTTTCCTGCCTTCCGCTGCTTTTCACCCAAATGGGACCTGGTAATAGTAACGTGTCACACATACCTGGCTAAGCCCTGGAATCAGTTCCTGGTTGAGAGCTACTTGCAAAGTTGGGGTCAAGCCTCCTTGACCTGACAGGAAGAATTAGGCTGTTCTCAGGCCTGCGGAGGGCTCAACTGAGAAATCGCCTAGTCTCCTCTTCCCAATTCACTGCAGTCTCAGCTCAAAGGTTATTCACCTGTGAGGTCACGCAGCACCCCAGCTGCTCTGAGCAGTTTACTGCAGTGTTGGAGAAGCTTGTAGCTGAAAAATAAAGACAAAAAAGTTATACAATCTTGAAAATGATGATGGCAACATAGGTATACATGTTCTTGACACAGTGGGTGTAATAAGAGCCCCCAATAAAATGATTTTAATGCAATAAAAACCCCAAACATGAAAACAGGATTTAAGTGTAAAACCACCCAAAAAAGCAAGACTTAAATGTAAACAAAATATGGAAGGCTGAATCCAGACTATACCCAAAATCAAAGTGACCAAGATTTTAAGCGGGGCACCATTGACCGGGGCGTGGGGGTAGTTCTTGATTAAAAAATTGGTCTATATGGAACAACAAAAATTTTCATAGAATGCAAAAATAGTATCGCAATATATTTATTTTCATTTAAAACACTGCAGGATGTTATTCAATTGTTAAAAAGTGGGCCGTCTGGTCACTTTACCCAAGACAGATGTCTGACTTGGTAAGCAAGAGAAAGACTCATGTAAGACACATACAAAACCATAGCACTGGCAGTAAGTGCTCCACGGCAATAACTGGGTATTTAAGTCTAAGGTCTTCCACCAGATTACTACATACATGAAATAAACTTGTCCTGCCTCTCAAAAAAAAACAAAAAACCAAACAATCAAATTTCTATGACCTGATGTGATCTTAGAGTGTGTGGTTAGCTGACCCCCAGACACTAACATTTTAAAGATGTATAAACTTGGGCTGAGCCCCAGTGGCGTAGTGGTTGCGCGCGGGACTGCAGCTCACTGGGGTGGAGGTTCAAATCCAGTAGCAGCTCCACAGGAGCAAAGGCTGGGCCTCCTACTCCCACCACCAGATGGCAGTGATGTCAAAAAAAAAGATGTATAAACTAAGACCAGGAGGGCTAAGTGATTTGCCAGCGGTCCCCTAACTGTAATGTTGCGGAGAAGACAAGCAAAGAGATCTGATAGTTATGGAAGCATATTGAGTACTTCCCATTGTACCCTGCTATGTGTATTTTGCATACATTACTTTGTCCTCCAAGGTGGGTTTATTATTATCACCTTTTTCCAGATGAGGACACTGAGGTTCACAAGCTTTTCAGTAACTTGACAAAGACAAGTTAATGACAGGGCTGGAACTCATGCCTAGCCTCTCTGTCTCCAAATTCTCTCCACCTTTGGGTAATCCCACATTACTACTAGCTTCCTATGAAAATCTGAAGACCAGTAATAGTCTTCATTCAAAAACATCGCAAATGAAGACTGGTTGAGATACACAACCATATTGAAGGCCATACTCTGATTTTCATCAGCAATACTTCAGGTCCTGCCTTCAGGATGGATTCCAATCGATATAAAAGCCTTGCAACTGACCTCATAGACAATATCACGAGCCACGGAAAATGATCAATGGAAAAAAATATGTAGAGATCCATAATCTATGCTTGTGCAAACAGAAGTCAAGGAATCAAATAACACACTGCCCTGGGCAAATCTGCCACACAAGACTTCTTAAAAATGTTGACGAGGAAAGAAGTCACTTTGGGGAATTAGATGTACCTGACTCAAGCCATGGTATTTTAAAGACAGTTTGACAACAAATTAGGAAGACCAGGGAAGTGTTGATGCATTTGCATGGCATTGGTAAAGAATATTGAAAGTATCATGATCTGCCAGGAGAACAAACAAATCTTTTTTAGAAGAAATACAGCCAAAATGCTCCTTAGAAGCCAGGATGGTGAAACATGGGTCTTAATTACTTTGGACATGTTATCCGAAGAGACCAGTCTCAGGAAAAGGCTATCATGCTTGGTAAAGTATGGAGAGTCAGCTGAAAAAAGAGGCTGCAAAAATGGACTCAAACCTAACCATAACTGTGAGGTTGACTAATTACTGGACAATTTTTGGTTCTGCTGCACATGAGGTTATTGCAATTATTGACATTTCGACTGGGTCTCTGTCTTTGACTAAAACAGTGACAGCCATCTCAAGATCGTACCCCTCAGCAACACATTCATCCTGCAGACTCTGAGCAGGAGGTGGGGTGGAGGTTTCAATCCTTTCTTCTGCTAATGGCAGACCTCCCACCATTGGCTGGCTTTCTGGCAGGTCTTCTGTTATTGGCTAGTCCTTTGTAGGGCACTCCTCTTCTCTAGTCACTCCAGACATCATGTTGTGTGTCCTCAG
>PVJH01042319.1:0-14382 GCA_004026705.1 Nesogale talazaci
GGTCTTTTATTAAAAACAAAAGGGGGAAATGTGGAGGCCAAATCCCTATAAACCAGCGCCCGCCATTACAAGATGGCGCCTGGCCGCACCCTGACTCTTAGCCTGAAAGTGATAAACAAGTAGCACTGCGCATGCTCAAGAGTAACTGGTGATGCAATCGAGCCCCTGCACCAATCACATAGAGCCACGCCTAAAATGGACTATAAAAGCTTTGGGTTTCTCCTCCTCGGGGTCCTTCTCATTTCGCTGACCTCCTGAAAGTGAGGCAGCATCATTAAACTTTGCTGTAACGCCATCAGAAGAGTCCTAGCCATTCTTCGCGTCGTGTGTTGCGTGTTCCTGACCTGATCCGTCTCGGCGAGGGGCGCGCGACAGGTATCCACTCCACAATCTCCTTCATTCATATTGTAATGATTTCTTGTTCTGAGTCTTTAATGCCTGATACCTGATCCCATCGACAGAGACCTCATGGTCACAAGACTGCTGTACTTCTTCCATGTGGGCTTTGTTGTTCCTCAGCTAGATGGCTGCTTGCTTATTTTCAAGCCTTTCTGGCCCCAGATATTATATATTTTGATGGCGAGGCTTCCTCAGCTTTCTTCACCACATTTGCTTATGTACTCATTTTCTTCAGTGATCATGTTGAGAGGGTGAGCATGACAGAATGTTAGATTATTTGAACAATGTGTCCTTGCATTGAGGGAGGGCTTGAGTAGAGGCCCAATGTCTGTCCTCTACTTTAATATTTAACATATAAATATCTGTACAAAAATATACATTTAAAATATATTTATTTTATAATAGTAAATTTTATTTTCATATGTGCATGCTTGAACTTAGACCTCTATAAATGTGCTTTCATTCCCCCACCCCCCCCCACACACACACCATTTTTTCCTCTATTTCCTTTACTTTCCTCTTGTCCCACTATCATGTTCGGTCTTCATTCAGGTTTCAATAATTTCTCTTGACTACATGCTCTTGATTAAGTCCCACCAGATCTCCTATACAGTCTTTGCCATCAACTTTAGATGAACAACAAGAAATCTATGGTATGGACATGTTTGTCATAATGCCAGTGCCTGGGAAACTGTTCATTCACCTCTCCTTTTATTAAAGTATATCTATAAATTGGGATGTAGGAGGTTGTATACCAATTCATAGTGTCTTGGTTTAGACTACTCTTGGGTACTCCTCATGGAACTCTGGGGGTGTCGTCGGTTATGCATTTGGCTGCTAAACTCAAGGTGAGAAGTGCAAAGCCACCAGCTGCTCCTTGGGAGAAAGACAAGGCTTTTTAAATGCATAAAGTGTCTTGGAACTCACAGAGCTAGTTCTTGCTTATCTATTAGGATGTTCACTATGAGTCAGAATTACTTCAGTGACAGTGAATTTGAGGTTTTTAGTCTTCACTGTTAGGGATACGTTTTCTGAGAGAATGTTCAGTGTTTACCAGCATATGTTCTGAATATAAGGTCAGACAGGATTATCAGGTTTTATACTGGTACTTCTATATGACTGTCGATATAGCTCTCAGAACAGAATGGAGATGAAAACAGTACCCTTTTCATAAGGTATCTTAGAGACTCAAGAAACATGTGAAGCCTGTCACAAAATGCTTCCACACAATAAGGATGAAGTACACGGTTACTTTTATTAACATCGCATCTCGGATCTCATAGTACTATTCTCCTGTGAGTGATGCTCCGCTGGTGTCGTGGAATGTGAGTTGGGATGCTAACTAAACGGTCACCAGTTGTTACTCACCAGCTGCTCCGCATGGGAAAGATGAGGCTTTCTGCTCCTGTAAAGATTCACAATCTTAAAAAGGGGGCTATGGGCTCCTATGCCTTGCAGGGCTATTAAGAATCAGAATTAACTCGATAGTGGTGAGTTTGGTTGTTTGGGTTTGGTGTGGTGTGGAGTGGTGTGGCGTAGCATGGCGTGATGTGGCTTGGTTCAGTGTAGAGGAAAGTTATGCTGCTTCTCCTCTACATCCAAGTATTTCTCACATCCCCATTTGGAATAGCAGAGAAGAGGTGATGGCACTTACAAGTGATTATATGGGGTAGTCAGGTTGTTCCCTAATAAAGCTATGTGTTTCTATTTTCACCATTCGGCACACTTGTCTTTATCAGTTGATGTTAAGTTTACACTGAATATGCTGCTTTACATATCACACATTGAAATGTTGCCTGTTCCTAAATAATCCTCCTCTCACCATCATGTCTGCGTCCATTGGTGTGACTGTTTACTAATTGATTCATCTCATCATCCATCTCTCTGAAAGTTGTTTCTTTCACCAAATATAGTGTTATTTAGAGATTGACCCCTACTAATCTTTAGTCAGATAATGTTATGCTGTGATTCACAAGATTTTAATATGCATGTGACAATGAATAAGGAAGACCAGAGGAAAATTGATGGATTAAATTATGGTATTGACAAAGCATATTAAAAGTACTGTGGGCATTGAGAATAGCAATTCTGTCTGAGGGTGGGGAAGGAGTCAAAATACTCCTTACACATGAGGATGGCAAAATTTCACTAAACATACGTTGAAAATGTTTTCAGAAGAGCAATCCCTAAATTAGTACATTGTGCTTGGTATAGAAGAAGGGCAACGAAAAAAAGGATGATCTTTGACAAGCTAGACTGACATAGTGTTTGCAATGATGGGCTTGAGCATGGGGATGATTGTGAGGGCAGTGTCATGTCCTGCCATACACAGGGTCTCTATGAATCAGAGCCTACTCATTGGTACCCAACAACAAAACAGAAATAACTTTCAGGAGTAGAGCTCCAGATCTGTCTTTCTAATCTATCTTAGTTTAGAAGTTTCAGGGAAATACATACAACCGGATGATCCTGTTGGTGTTTGAAACACCAGTGGCATAGCTTTCAGCATCGTAGTAAGATACAGGCAAACACAATACAACAAAATGGCATTCACACATCTAGACTTATTTAAATAACATTGTGGTATTGAGTTGTTATTATATGTCCAATGTGAGCTTCCTTTTATGATTTGCTAAGAGATTGACTACTCAATATTTACTAACTTCAAGGTCTATTTAGCAGAGAGGTTTTAAATATACCATGACAAAAAGAAATAAAATTCATTTTGACTTTTATTAGAAAAGGATAAGACCACTTAGTACTATAATATGAATACATTATATATCAAGATATAAAGGAAATATAATTATAAGTAATGATTAATGTGATTTTCTGATTAATTTGAAATTATAATAGTGGATGAAAATATGACTCAGATTACAGAAAGATTATTGGAAATATGGATATGAAAACACCAAATAGTATGATACACTAAAATATACATATATACTTTCTATTTTAAAAATTGCAAGCCAGAGCATACCAAAGAAAAATACACTTCCCCGAGGAAAATATAAATCTCTGATAAAAATTTCAGTCACTAAATTAATAAATTTATCTAAGCATAACTCAATTGCCATTTTATAGCTATCAGAAAAATAGATCAAGTTCTATAGAATATGTCTAATGGAATCAGTAGTTGGGATTTCAGAAATAAGCAAATGATATGTATATTAAATTATTATCTTAATTTATATTATATTAATATAATACATCAATATATTAATATGTATAATATTAATATATATTAATATAATATATAATTAATATAACATATTATAATTATATATTAATATATCATATATTATATTATTTGTAATATTGGTAAGTTGATATTTTAAATAATTCTTTCCTCTTAAAGTACTATGTGTATGTAAAACAATAATAGATTTTCTCTCTCTCTTTTTTTTAATGTCTAGGTAATAGATGAACAAAACGCTGGATAGCAGAGCTGTGCTCATTTATGGCTACTAATTGAAAGGTCTGATGTTAAAACACCAGTTGGTCCTTAGGTAAAAAGTTCTGGTAATGTAATTCCAAGTGATCACCACCTGGCTACTCATACGCAAAACTCCAACTGACCAAAGGCATACGTCATTAGATGCCATTGAGGTTTTTTGACTAATAGCTACCCAATGCAGGATAGAACGCTTCTCAGTTCTGCACTCTCCTTGGGATTGTTCTTATGTCTGAACTCTTTCTTGGAATTGCAGTGTTACTCTATCCCTTCCAGAGTTTTTATCTTTTTCTCTGCCCATCCACTTTACCAATTATGATGCCCTTTCCTCTTAAAATGTCCAAACTACATAAGACAGTTTCTTCATCCTCTATTCTGGAAAACACTCTGGCTTTGCTTATTCCAAGATAGATTTGTTTGTTCTTTTGGGAGTTCATTACATTTTCATTATTTTTTAACAGCACCATAACTCAATGCATTAATTCCTCTCTCAGAAGACAAAGTAGTACCTTGTTCTGTTTGAACAACCGACACTGGTGTGTGTCTATGTTTTGTGCTAATAAACCAATAGAGTTCATTGATCCACTCAAGCCACTGCTCTCATCTGAAGAGATTAATCCAACCTCAGCAAATCCATTAATCTTCCCTAGTACCCATACTTGAATTTAGCCCTTATGTGCCTGTTAATATGGCACCTGAGAATTGAAGGAGATATCTTACAGGATATTGCTGTATGTTTCAATGAAACACCCTCTCCACTAAGTATTGGTTCCAAACATATAACAAATAACAATTTTTCTGGAAGGTGAAGTACAGATGGTGGCTCAATAAGAGGTGACCTTGATTTGTAGACTCTACTCATATGACAGATCAATATTTCTAACATGTACATATTGAAACCTGGAAAATATGTATGGTGATGCTTATTAAGATGTAGGATAATGGTGTGAGAAACGTAAGTTTGGATCAGTCTGAGTTTATTTTTATGGGTCCACTAAGCCAACCTTCTTCACTCAAACATTTTAGCTTCTTCACTCAAAATTATTAGGTTACTTGTTTGGTTCACTGTAAAAGGGGATGGCTGGTAGTATACACAAAGTGACATTGAAGTACGGGACTTGACTTGGTATAATATAGAGGAAAATATGCAAAAGATTAGAGAAATACATAGGTTAGAGTGGATTTATCAAAATATACCAATTGACTCAAAATTGGAGTTCTCTGAGGACCCATGCTTTACCAAAACAGTCAGAAACACATTTGTAAAGGGAGCCCATCATCTCTGAAGACTCTGGTGATAGCTATTTTATGTTAAGCTGGCATGCCACTGATTTTTTTTTTATGTTAGGATGGCACGGCAGTAACAATCTGGTGATTGCTCTTTTATGTTAGAATGACATGACAGACTCTCATTGAATGCAGATACTTGTTTGCAATGTACCCTGAGGGGGTTGGGGTTAAGTGGCATCATTTACTTGGCAGAGACAAGATGAACATGGTATCCATCAAGGAGAGCAGCATCAAAATATTAACCAAAGTAGCCTGCCTCATATCCTCATATGAATCCATGGCGTTTGCTACTTATGAAGGTGCATCTTTGTGTGAGCTAGATGAAGAGCTTAATAAATATTTACTTGATCAGTTTAAGCAGAAAAATTCTAGATGAGGTGAATGACTGCTAATTACAATCACCACAATAGAATGATGATCTCTTATCCCTTTCATAGATTTGAACTAATTTATAGACACAAACCCCATGAATGAAGGGGATGCCAGGTGCATTTTGGGGATGACTGCATTACATCACCAAAGGTTTAAACTGTTAACCTTTCCTAAAGGGATTTGTAGCATTTCATAATATAGATTATTCACTGGAGAAAATGAATAATTATACTTTGGGGGATTACTGGACACTGACTCTGAATTGACACTCATTACCAGAGACCAGAATCTCTGAAGGCCCACCAGTCAGAATGGGATCAAATAGAGGGCAAGTTATCAATAGAGTATTATCTTAGGTCCAGGTCACAGCATGTCCAGTGAGTCCTTGACCACATCCAATAGTAGTTTCCTCAGTTCTCGAATGCTTTATTAGAATAGACATACTAAGGTAAGAGTAATATTCTTATTTAAAGAAAAGTGAAGTGGAAACCATTAGAACTGTCTCTAGCTGGGAAAATCATCAACTAAAAGCAGACCTGCATTCCTGTAGGGATGGAAGAGACTAGTGCTATCATCAAGGATTTGAATGATACAGGGGTGGTGATACTTACCAATAACACATTTAACTACCCTATTTGGTGTGCAAAACTCATATGGATTTTAGAGAATTACAGTAGATGATCATAAACTTGGAGAGGTATTACTTTAATTGAAGCTTTTATTCAAGATATATTTCCATTACTTAGGAAAATTAGTAGTTATCTCAGTACTTGGTATGCAGCTACTGATCTAACCAAATGCTTCTTTTTTCAGTTCCACTTGTCAAAGACCACCATAAAGAATCTTCCTTCAGTTAACAAGAGTAATAATGCACTTTAATAACTCTTCCTCAAGATTATATTAACTTGATAACACTATGCCAAAATTTAATCCACAGAGATCATAATTATCTTATATTGATACCATTTTCTGATTGGAGCCTTTATGGAAGAAGTATTAATCACTTTAGATTTATCCATAAAACATCTATGTGTGAGAGGGTTCCATATTAGCCTACCACATTCAGGCCTCTTCCATTTATTCTAAAGACCAATATCTTCCTTATGATATCAAAGTAATATGGTAACTAATTGGACTATTGTGGTGAAGAGTAAATTAATTATGAATAAAAATGCACTTTGAAAAAATATCTAAGCATGTATAAGTATATCACTCTTAATAATGAGGGTAATTATTTTCACGAGGAATATATTGGTCTTTAAAAATAACATATCTTTATCTTTCTTCATAACTATCTATATAAGATAGGCAGAATAAACCATTCCAAGGAGCAAACAATGGGGCTGATGGTTCTGGGGGGACAGGAGAGAGGAAGATCTAGGGGAAACAGAAGGGGGAGCAATAGTCCAGGGACAAGGAAACAACACAAGATCTAAAATCCATGGCAAGAAGAGCATAGAATACCTGGTGGGGTTCAATCAAGTGCAATGTAGCTGAGAGGAAGTACAGAGAGCTGAATGAAGGTAAGCCATGGTAGTGGGAGAGGAGGAGAGTAAAAGGAAATAGAGGAAAGAACTAGGAGACAAGAGACTTTTATAGAAGTATAAACATAGGCATGTACATATATAAAAATAGTAATATATAATGATAGGGGTATAAGTCTCTGTACATATATTTATAGGTTAAGTATTAAATGGACATAGGACCTCTACTCAAGTCCTTCCTCAATCAGGAACACTTTGTTCTAAGTGACCTGGCATTCTGTGATGCTTGCCTTCCTGACATGATCACTGAGCACAAAATGGATGCATAAGCTAGTGTGGTGAAAAAAAGTAGACAGTTCAGGCAACTAGAAGATATTGCATTTTGGGTCTTGGAGACTTGAAGTTAAGCAAGTGGCCATCTAGCAAGGAAGCAACAAAGACCACATGGAAGAAGCATACCAATCTATGTGGATCATGAGGTGTTGACAGGATCAGGGATCAATGCCAGGAGACCCCAAACAATCATTTTGATGCAAATGAGGGAGATTAGAATGGAGATCCAAAGTCTATATATTGACAATTGGACATCCACTCCCAGCAGAATCACAAGGAAGGGACAAGTGAGCCAGGGTGCAGTACAGCACCTATCAAATGTACAACATTCCTCTAGCTCTTTAGTGCTTCTCTCCACCTCCCCCACTATCATGACCCCGATTATATTTTACAAATTTGACTAGAACAGAGCATGTACACTAGTAGAGATAAGCACTATGGGCATACATAACCCAGGACGGACAAACCCCTCAACACCAGTAATGAAAGTAGCAACACTATGAGGGTTGGGGAAGAAGGAGGTAAAAAGGGGAATAGATATCAATGGTCAACATACAACTCCCCCCTCCCCCCCCCCACGGATGAATAACAGAAACATGGGTGGTGGGAGACAGCAGATGCTGTAAAATGTGAAAATAAAAATGATCTATAAATTATCAAAGGTTCAAGAGGGTGAAAGGGTAGTAGAGAGGAGAAAAATAGGAGCTGATACCAAGGGCTGAAGTAGAAAGAAAATGTTTCAGAAATGATAATGACAACATATATACAAATGTGCTGAGTACAGTTGATGTATATAAGAGCTATAAGAGACTCCAATAAAATTATTTATTAAAATGAAACATGAAACAATAGCATTCTATTTATCTTTATGTTCCTATAGTATAGTCATATAATAATATAAGTGAAAGGTCAGCAGTTCAAAGCTACTAGCTGCTTTCATGAGGCTTGATTTCTACCCCATTCATAGTTACGGTTTCAGAAACTCAAAGATGCAGTAGCACCCTGTCTTAGAGGATCACTATGAGGCAGAATTGAATCCATAGAGGCAAGTGTATAAGATGATCTACAAAGTATGCTTATAGTATTCACTGATCACCTTCTTAAAGAGAAAATTGCTGAGTTTTAAGTGAAAATTTATGTAATAAATTAATTTCCCATTCAATAGCTTGTACACAAATCTGGTGACTTATATCAATTCCCACAAATGCCAGCATTCTGTCTATTTTCACTCTGCTTTACTCATTTTCAAGGAGTCCATGTTGATTTGTAAAATTTTAACCACCAGTTCAACATTCCAAACCACCAGCTTACTCCATGGGAAAAAGATCATACTTCCTGCTTCTGTAAAGATTTACATCTTTAGAAACCCCAAGTTGCTTTTATAAAATATCCTATGTCCCTGTGAGTCAGACTTGATCCATGGCAGTGAGTTTTTGTTCAAGCCCCTCACTCCCCATTATTATCCCTCTAGTTTTTCTGCTTCTCTTTGACTTTTTTTTCGTGGTGGGAGTAGGAAGCCCAGCCTTCCCTTTTTATATATATATATTTTTATATTTTATATTTTGTTCTGGGCAGTTATTACTTGTTTGTCTTTTACAGTGGATTGTTTGGAAGGGCACATTCATTTCAGGTAATATTGTTTTGTATAGGCTAACTGAGTGTTTGACTGAAAGGTGATGACTGAAAGGGAGTGACAATAGGGTATCTTTGGAAAAACCTCATGGATTACTCTAGTGACAATCAATCCAGTGCATCTGGTCTTTTTTAAGTTTAAATTTAAGTTGAATTTAAGTTTTGTGTCAAATTTTTCTCCAAGAACTCTTTATTCCTGTTCAGAAGGGCTGTTTCAGGGTGAAGGAGCAGGATCTAATTTGTTTGATCTCAGATTAGAGGAGCTTGTGATTCATGTGGACCATTCTTTGTTCCACCTCTTTGACTTTCTTTGTTCTTCTTTGTTCCAACTGGAGGAGACCAATAGACATACTGGACATAGCCCCTCACAAGGTTTTATGACCTCAGATATGGTTTCCTAACATAGGATATAAAACATCATTTTTGGGGGGGCATCATTGCCCTCTGGTGGTGGCAGTAGGAGGTCCAGCCTTTGCTCCTGCGGAGCTGGAATTGAACCTCCATCCCAGTGGGCCGCAATCCTGCGAACAACCACTACGCCACTGGGGCTCAGCCTAAAACATAATTTTTATGAATTGCATTATCACAAAGGTACTCTAGTGATGGACTAGATAACATTTTAGAATCCTAATTACCAATTCACCAGACCTATTTTTTCTTAGTGTTATGACAGTGCATTGTGATCCTTAGTGTTCAAAGTCACTAATTCACTCCTTTGAGAAATTTTAATATGTCTAAAATGTTTCCGTAATACTGTCCCTCCAAGAGCTCTGGTGGCATAGTGGTTAGCTGTTGCACTGACATATGAAAGATGAGTAGTTCAAGATCACCAGTCATTCTAGGGAGATGGGCAGGGATTTCTACTTGCACAAATAGTTACAGTTTACACTGGGTGGTTCTACACTGACCAATAGGATCTCTGTGAGTCAGGTTTGACTTCATGAGAATGAGTTTGTTTGATTAACTTTTTTGATTCTAGATCAATTGTATTTGCTTATATTGTTAGTTGTATTTGAGTTGCTTCTGGTACACAGTCCTGCCCCTCTGTGCTATAGAATGAATTACTATCCAGTCCTGTGCCATGCGCAAAGGTGTTCCTCTGTTTGAACTCATTATTATAATGGTTGTGTCCATCAATCTTACTCATCTTTCCCTTGCCCTCCTCATATGGCTAATATTGGTTGTGAGGAGTTTATCAGTCCTGTATACCTGTGTTTCCTGCTCTTATCTGTACCCATGCACATGCTCTGGTCTAGCCAGATTTGTAAGGCAGAATTAGGGTCATGATAGTGGGGTATTTACTGATCTTTTCTGAGTGTTTTCCAATCAAGTCTGATGGGGCACCATGCCCTGGCCTCACACTCTATTTTTAGTGTTCCCTGGGAACTTCATTGCTTTACTGCCCTTGCTGTCCTGTTGTATGCCCTTACTGTTTTGCCTGGTGTGGTGGAGTCAGATCAGGCACCATTCCTGCAGTGTGTCTCTAGTGTTGTCCTCCATAGTACAATGAGTCAGTGGGGGGATGTCTTGTCTCATGGTGGGGCCAGTCCTATGTTCCTCTCTGTGCATTGGCTGAACTGAGCAGAAATACTGCCTCAGGGCATGGTGGTCCAGGATGTGCGTCATTATTCTCCCTTTCCCCTTAGTTTTCTCCTGTGTGTTTTGAAGTTGCATGTGTGGACCTTATCATATGGAATTCACAAGAATCAAATGAAGTGTATCTGCAGAGGAGGCATAGTGGCATAATCGTTTGCTAACCCCACATTCAGCAGTTAACCACTTCAAGGCCAGCAATTGGAAGCCACTAGATGCTCTGTGCAAGAAAGATGACGATTTCAACTCCCATTAAAATTATAGACTAAGCAGCCAACAGTGATAGCTCTACCCTGTCCCACAGGGTCGTTATGAATTAGAATGTGCTCAATGGCAGTGGGTGGCAAAAGATGCTGGACAAGCTCAACATGGTCAGGAAAATGGCAGGGGCACACTGTACACAGACCATCAACTGCCCCCTCTTGAAATCTTAAGGGAAAGATAACGAAAATGGAAATAAAGTCAAAAAGAGTAAATATATAAACTTAAGTATTCCTCACCTAAGTTTAGGGACTACTTTGATCTATTAAGCATGAATGATCAGAGATGTGTTGAAGTGTGGAATAAATTATGGGAAGGGTGTCATACATGGTAAAAACTGATGTCAGTGGAGATTCTGGAATTTGCTCTGATCCACAGAGCTGTTAGAGATAATGAAAGAAGTGAGGTCAAAGAGTTAAGCAGAATATCTCAAAGGACAACTACAGAAGACAAAGGAAAGGATCATTTAGAAGATATGGAAAGTCCTGGAGTTAGAAAACCAAAAGAGAAGAACATGCTCAGCATTACTCACGGTGACAGAAATGTTTAAGCATCAAATTGCAATATTGAAGAAGTCTATGGACACAACATTGCAGGGTGTGCAAAGCAATGAAAGAAAATGGAAAGAATATGTAAAATAATAGTAAGAACAAGAATTTGATTCTAAGTTATATTAAAACAAAACAGTATATCGTATGTTTGGTGTAAGTCATAATTCCCTCTATTTTCTATCATCTTTCATCTCTCATCTCTATAATTTTATTTCCAACTAGTTGGCTTTAGCATATTGAAATATGTTAAGTTAGCCATTTAGGCTTTTAAACTGACATGAGTTTTCTTAGTTTGGAGTTGGAGCTAATCTTTCAAGTTTTCTGTTTTTGAATTTTCTTTGTGGGTTCTTTTAATAGTAATTAAGAAAATATCTCAGGTTTACCACTGAACAAATAACTATTATAATTTGTGGAAGTGCTAGAAGGCAAGTAGTAGGTGTAAATTTATGATATTAATTTGAGGTAAGACAAAACACAAATATTCATTCCCTAAGCCAGTTACATATATTAGTTACAAAATATTTTCAAAATTAATAAGGATGAAGCCCATTTTTATTTACTCTAAGGCTGTTAATGTGTATAATTAGATCTTCCAATAAATGTGTAGAGCAAGGCAATGCCATATTTATTCTGGGTTTTTGTTGTTATTTTGTTAACCTTGTGAATTTTTAAAACAGTCAATTGTCCTTTATTCTTTTAAGAGCGACAACATCTCCAATGAACTATAGGCCATATGACTACTTTATTGATGAATTTAGGATCACTTAATATCTAGTAAGTATTGTAAAAATTTTAATCTTCTCTAGAAGACTGGATCAGAGATCAAATTCATGATGAAATCAGTACAGTGCAACACTCTGTAGAGTTTTTGAGGCGATACCTGTTTAAGCAATTGCTCCTTTTGTCTTTCTCCTGTGGAGTAGCTCGTGGGTTTGAACTAGCAACCTTGAGGTCCGCAGCTCAGGGCCTTTCATTTTAATAGCAGAACTCAGAATTAAATGTTGTTGGTAGTACTGAAATTGAACCAGAATCAAAAAAGCACCGTGCTGGGGCATTTTCCTCATCTTAAAAGGTAACTGGGTTAGAACTTTGTGGTTAGTAGGGGCTGGTAAGGCAGTTTCAACCCAATCACCCCTATGTGGAGCAGAATGTAACCTCGGAGTGTCCTTACCTATGCTCATGCTCATTTTGATGTTGGAGCTCATTCCTCCGACCACCGTACTGAATCCAGTCTTGTTGAGTGTCTTCCCTTTATCACTGTCCTATTATAGCTTGATGTTCCTTTATAAGAAGTTAGGAGAGTCAAAATATTCCATTCCAGTGGGCTGCAGTCCCGCGCACAATCACTACGCCACCGGGGCTCAGCAGCCCCCATTAAAAAAAAATTATTTGAGCAAGTAAATAAATGGAGGAACAGATACTGTGAAACATTATCCAGATCTATAAATAAAAAGGAGGGCAGCCAGGGAAGATGGCGGCCAGATAGGAAGCTCACACAAGAAGAGGTCCTGGAGATCGGTGAGTGGGGGTGACACAGGGAAGGGTGCCCGCGCTCCACACGGACGCCTGCACAGACACCTGCACAGACTCTGCAGGTTCTTTGTGCCAACGGAATCCAGGGCGCCCCCTCTGTGACCCTGAGATCAGGGACCCGCAGTTAATCAGCACCCACAGGAAATCGCTGACAAGACCTCCCTACCCCAAGGTGCCCAGGGTGCCCAGGGGACACTCCACGCAGACCCACACGTCTCCCTTCCCACCCCTACGGACTCCTGTGTCCCCAACACAACTGAGGGGCAGCCCCTCCCCCACCCAGGAGGCTTGCGCCCAGGCGCACCTAAAGGGCACCACCACTGCCCAGGATAAGATCAAGCCATCCCCTAAACCCAAGCCTGCCCACCTGGGCCAC
Source organism: Nesogale talazaci (assembly GCA_004026705.1). Lineage (NCBI taxonomy): Eukaryota > Metazoa > Chordata > Mammalia > Afrosoricida > Tenrecidae > Nesogale > Nesogale talazaci. The sequence goes on from PVJH01042319.1 coordinate 13,282, forward strand.
ACTTTCTAACAGAAGAGAAAGGAATCTGCACTCCCCACAGTCGCTGGCACTCCTCACAGAAGCTGCTGGTTCAGGGCACCCGCCCCAAGACCCTCTAGAGAGAAGTCCCCTTTACATTGTCCCCTGGGTAAACAGCCAGTGGGTCCTCCCCACCCCAGAGTGCTAGAGGATTTTTTCCCACCTATCTGTGGCAAGCACCCCTAGCCAGGAACAGATGACCCAACTCCTAACCCACCCCTAAACCCACTCCCCTGCTCAGCAAACAGGCTCCATCAGATCTGCAAGGCCTAGTTGCAAACAGTTCCTGAGGAAAGCTATAAGACCAGCCTCCTAAAGAGAGGCCCCAGAGTCACAAAACACCAAGGAAAATGCTACCTAATACCAATAAATCAAACAAAAAACAGCTAACCGCTTATACAGTATCAAGAAAAGAGAAACTGAATCTGATGCAAGAAGATCAGCTGGACCTAACAGCAGTCATAGAAAATGTGGAGATCGATCAACCACAGAAAGAAATCTTCAAGATGTTACTAACACGTATGCAGCTCTTAAGCGATGCATTAAAGAAGAAAGAAGAATTAATACAGGAGATAAAGGCCCCGCACCAAAGGGAAATCCAAGAACTAAAGAGTGAGCTAACAAAAACTAATAGTAAGCTCTCAGATTTCGGCCAGATAATGGAGGAGGCAGAGAACAGGACAAGTGACCTAGAGGACTTGCAATTAGAAATTAATAAATGGTAGAAAAATCTAACAAGTCTATGAGAGAAGCAGAAGAAAATATTAGATGCCTGGCTGATACTATGAAAAGAAACATTAGGATTATCAGTCTGCCGGAGGATGAGGCATCAAGAAAACCAACATCCAAAATAGTGAGGGAATGCTTAGAGGAAAATTTCCCTAGCTTAATGAATGAAAACCATATAACCATACAGGAGGCGGAAAGAACACCAGCTAGACTAAACCCCAAGAAGAAAACACCAAGACATATAGTTGTTAAACTATCCAATTATGAAGAAAAAGAGAAAATTATGAGAGCAGCTAGGGAAAAAAGGGCAATCACATATAAAGGCAAACAGATAAGAATATGCTTGGACCTATC
>PVJH01042320.1:0-14380 GCA_004026705.1 Nesogale talazaci
AGTCTTCTTGCAGCCACTTGGTTTTGTCTCTTACGATTCCAGATTTGTTGGCATAGAAACAGCATCTTTCCTGTAAAGCCAAACAAATACCTCCCTGCTCTGCAGCAAGTAAGTCTAAACCTCTTCTATTTTGTAATACTACTTCTGCTAAAGAATCTACCTATTCTTGTAAATCTTGTGTAGTGCCTGATGAGGTCTGCATATCCAAGATTAGCTGCCTAGATAACTTGGTGTGTTGCAGTTCCAAAGGCCACTGCAGTACTGGTCCCTTATCTTACAAATAGGTCACCTAGTTGCACTGCCACAGACTATTTTCTTGAGCATCTTTCTCTTCTCCCATGATTTTCTACATGACCATGCATGATATCCTTTTCCAGAAGCTGCTCTCTTATGACAATATATGCAAAGTACATAAGTACATAAGATGTACTTCTAAGGAGCATTCTACCTATACTTCTTCCAATACAGATTTATTTGCTCTTTCGCAGTCTGCAGTACTTTCAATAGCCTACACCAAAATTGTAGTTCAAATGTATGAATTCTCCTTTGGTCTTCTTTATACTTTTTCGCACATTCAATGCATATAAAGTGATTACAGAAACCATGGCTTAAATAAGATTTATTTTTCAAAGTAATAATCTTGCTCTTTAGTACTGTAAAGAGAGTTTATGTAACAGATGTTCCCAATGCACTATACCATTGGATTACTTAACCGCTATTCCATGAGCACTGAGTGTGGATCCCCAAAATATGAACATTGAAATAATTTACATTTTATCCTGTTATTGTGAAGCTATATATTGATTCAGTTTGAAGTATTTTATTTTCTTTAAATAAGCAGGAATTCACACCAAATCTTCAGTCCTTGCTTTAATTTGACCTTGATTTCAAGCAAAGTTGTGTCATTTACATATTTCTGGTTGTTAATAAACCTTCGTAGAATGTGACATCAATGTGAAAATTCTTTGCTCAGCACATAATTTAGATACGTATTTTGAAATGGTGTAATGCTAACACAGATACCCTTTCTGATTTTAAAAAAGCAGTATTCAGTACTACTTTGTTCTATTCTAGTGAATAAGTTCCACATGAACTCGCTGAAATGTAGCGTTTCCATTATTTTCAATGTTACCCATATGCTACGATACACACTGTCAAATGTATTTAAATTCATGGGTTTAAAGTGCTTACCTTGCAGTCTGCATCTCAACATGTTCCCCCTACTGCCACCATGGGCCCGTCACTCTCAAACTCTGGTTGCTATCATGTCCACACTGACTCATGGTCATCTTAGAGAACTATCATTGGGATTTTCTGATACTGCAACTCTGTGAGAGTGGAAAGCATCATCATTCTTCCAAGGAGCAGTTGGAGGTTTTGAACTGCTGACATTGCAGATAATATCACAACACTAACCACTATTCCACAAGGTCGCCTTTTCCCTCACTCAGTGCTTAATAAAATCTCTTCACCAGAAATTCCTAAGAACTAACATTCTTCATACATGTGGCCACATTGCTTGACTCCAGAGACCAATAATAGGAAGAATCTATCTAATTGTGAAGGGCCCCTGGTGGCACAGTGGTTATGTGTTGGGCTGCTATCCTCAAGAGCTACAGTTTGAAACCACTAGCCACTCTTTGAGAGAAAAAGGAGGCTTCTATCGCTGAAATATTTGCAATTCCAGAGACTCACAAGAAAGTCATTACCCTAAGAAAGTCACTATGTATCTGCATTGACTAGCTGGCATTGTGTTTGAGGTTTTTAATTGATCTAGTTATGAAACTTAAGTGTATAATCTAGAATGAAGAAAAAGATTTGGATGTCATACTTTATAAAGGAAAAATCCTAGGTTGATATTTTTAGAAAACATTTTTAAGAGCTATATATTTTATCTTAATCAAAGCATGAGAAAGAAAGTTTTGTCTTAATGAATTGTGAAAACAGCATGGCAAGCATCCCTAGGAGGCAATGCAAGTTAAGGTCATGCATATTTTGTGCAAGTCACATGTTTGCAAATTGTCACTTTCCTCTAATAAAATTTGCTTCTACCACCCAACATCTCATAACTAGAATATATTTTATTTTTCCTTAGGAGTCAACAAAAATGGATTGGTGATTTTAGATGTCTTTCTTACTTACAGCCCGAAGTGATTTCTTTCAACCAAAATATAGATTTGAGAGATGTCAAAAGGTGAAAGGAATTTGTAAAACATTCTGTGATGACATTGAGTATGATTATGGATACTGCATTAAGTGGAGAAATAAGTGCTGCATATAAACCCTGGAAAATAGCAGTACTCTGAGCATCAAAATCTGAAACAGAAATTCATCAATCACTCTGAATAGGTTTGGAAAAAAGGCATTGGTTAATGGAAATACATGTCTTAAAATTCTGAAGATCACTTTTTAATAAACAAAACATTTTGAATTTTCTATCTACTCAATAACTGCTTTTCATTTCTGATGGATGAATGTATTAAAGAGAAAGATAATCTAATTATATTTATTAGGTTTCTTTGTGTCACCCATCTTCCTTGATAAACAGCTATGTATACTTTATGGCAACTTCAGTTTGAGGAACATCATTACCATTCTATATCATTGTTTCCACATCAAAATAGATTTCTATGTGTAACTTTCTGTGAAAGAAAATGTGAGTTCTTCCAATAATAACTTTTTTTAAAATGTCCCAATAGAAAGCAAAGACCATGCAAATAACACTTGCCAACAAACATCTGATCTCAAAAAAATGGCACCAGTTTTCTATCAGCTCTATTTTCGAGATACAGAACATACGCCATATGCATACCACTATGCAAACGGCTCACCCAGAAATAAAAGATCAAGATAGTTTAATGTAAGCTAGACTGAGATATAGGAAATGCATGCTGGCTTTATTTAAATGGATGTGAGTTGTACTAACTTGTAGGCCATGTAATACTCATACAGTGTCATTAGATCCAAAGTTATCTTTGAACAGTGAAAATTACATGAACTTGAAACTTTCTACAAGGATCACTTCACTTTTATTAGGAATGGAATAGAAAGAATTTCCAATGCACTTTTAAAATGGGAACAAAAAATAAGAATTATTTTACAATAATAAGGAACCCTGGTGATACACTGGTTTAAGTGATTGATGGCTACCTACAAGGTCAGCTATTGAGGCCCACCAACCTCTAAAAATGTATGAATCTTTGTGGTCACATATTTAGTGCCCCAGAAACCCACAGGAGAACCTCCATGCTGTTCTATAGCATCCCCATGAGCCATAATGGACTCACCAGTCTTGGTTTGGTACACTAAACAGAGTTTCAAATGTCTCCAAATGCAAAATGAGTGTGTCAGAATTCAAGTTCCTCTATTAAATTTAAAATGCTCCAGTCTTTCCATAAGATGACATGACTTCTTCACCCATCAACTGAAGTTCTTTAAAAAAGTGGGGGTTTTTCTTCTAAAGAAACAAGGAGTCAATTTTACCTGTGAAGCATTTAACAAGCATGATCACTCCCTTAATCCTATTGTTTTTATAGAGCAATATTACATTTTAAAAATGCTTGCAAGAAGCCTTAGCTGTTTGATAGCTTTAGTGCTTGGTCACAAAGAGAGCCATGTTGTCATAGTGGGGTTATGCTGTCCAGGGGGTTTCAACTCACAGTGACTCTGTGCACAGCAGAAGAAAACAATGACAGTCCTGTGTCATCTCCACAACTGCTGTGCTTAAGCTCATGGGCAGTCCATATCATTGAAGATCTTCCTCTTTTTGCTCTCCTTTTACCCTCTCAGGGAGGATATCATTGAAGATCTTGCACTGGTCTCCTGATAATATGTACAAAGTAGGTGAGAGGAAGAGATGCGTTAGTCAGGGTGCAATATAGTACCAATGACACATACCACTTTCCTATAGTTCTTTAATGCTTATTTGCCCCACCACCCTCAACCACCATGATCCAAATTCTACCTTACAAATCAAGCTAGATCAGAGTATTACACTGGTACAGATCGGAGTTGGCAACATAAGGAATCCAGTACAGATAAACCCCTCAGGACCAATAACTAGATTTGCCATACAGGATGGGAAGGGCATGTGGGGGGGAGTGGTGAAAATGGAAACTGATCACAATGATCAACATATAACCCTCATCAGGAGATAAACAGCAGAGAAGTGGGTGAAGGGAGACAGCAGTTATTGTAAGACATTTAAAAAATCATATTTTATACATTGTTAAGGGTTGATGAGGGAGGGAAAAACAATAAGGAGTTGGTACCAAGGGCACAAGTAGAAAGAAAATATTTTCAAAACACGATGAAGACATAGTTGGGTCTCAGTCAACCAGGATCCACCATTATTTTTCTGACAAAAAAAAAAATCCCTGAACTTGACAGATCCTGCCAGACATATAAATGAAACCTACTAGCTCTGAGCTAGTCTTACTTTTGTTACCCTTTCTTTAGTGTAGACCGCACTGAGAACTTGTCCCCAGTGTGTCATGACTTGGGTGTCATGGCTGTTCAATCACTCTATCGTGCTGCCTCTTCCTACCTGTTTGCTCAGTTTCTGCTTTGCCATGCAACTGTCCATTCCAGAAATCCATGAAGCAGTGATATCCCTGGATAAGGGGCCACAATACCTAACACATCTTTGTGTTATGTGTCTATTATTCTTCAATAAAATGTGTGATTCAGAGATTTCCTTTGGGAGGTACTGGAAGATCACATGAGGAATCTAGCAATGGAAAGACTTTGGGGAATAATATTATTTTAGTCACATTAACAGAAAATCATTAATGTTTCTAGACTTCTAAATTATAAAAACTGAAATAAAAAGGGTTTTTTGCAGCTAAGTTAATTTAATAACAGTGCTTTGTGATGTCCTGACCCAAGGAGGTAAAAATCTAAGCCCTTACTTCTAAGAGATCTTGTGAGAGGGAGTTGTGATCGGTTGAAGAAGAGCAGTATGGGAGAGCAGAAGGTCTCAAAAGTTGTTGCAGAGAGTGAAACTATTGCAAGCAACACTGTACAAGTTCCTATTGTGCTAATGTGAATGGTGATGAAAAGCTCACTTCCTTCATGCCCACATGCAGGCTGTTTTTCCATTAAATGTCTATTTACATCTAGTAGCATTGAGGTCTTGAAAGCAAGTTTCATAGTTTTCCATAAACAACCATTACCTTGAGAAATTTCAGTCTATACTCTATGTGTATCTATAGGACAGACAGATCTTTTTATCATCATTTATAATAAATGTTTTGATTGTATTTCTTCTAGGATGTTTATTTTTAGACAGTCTATGGGTATTTACAATATGCTTCACTAAGACCATAATTCAAATATATCAATACTTGAAATATCAATACCTAATTCATAGCATAGTTCTTGGCACATCATTTTTCATGATACTCTTTACCAAATCAAGCTTGGAATATAACTGCTGGGATATATATACACTGAGAATCTGAGAGAGACAGTTGTGAGACAGATGGATCTTCAGAATAGAGAATCCAGGAAAAGAAAACCAGCTGAGGTGAGTCAGAAGTTTGCCATTCAAACTGCCTTTAACCAAGTTCAATTTTTGCAGAATTTACTTCAAACTCGAAACCTCTTTTTAGACTTGAAAAAAACTTTTTTCTTTTTTCTAGACTTATAATTAGTAGTGTCGTCTTCATTGCAAAGGACATTTAATCATACAGTAAAAATATAAATTATCTTTCTTTGTGCTACAAATTAATAGAGACATGTATTAAGAAAAATTATCAACATGTGAAGTTATTCTTTCTTGACATAATCCTCCATACAGGGCTATATACTTGTGAGTGTGAGTGAATGTGTGTGTGTGTGTGTGTGTGTGTGTATGGTGAGAGAGAAAGACAAATGAATCGTGGTTTGGATTCTTTGTTTTTTTTAAAACATCTTATTATGTAGTGATTTGTAGAGAATATCATTTTTACATTCAACAATTTATACACATTTTGTTTCATCTCATCCATTTCAAACTCCTTCCTCCCTAAAAACATTGCAAATTTCATCCCTCCTTTTTCCTAACCCACTGAACCTTATGTTTGGGTATACACTGTCCTTTGGTCTGAAACACATTAAAGACTGGAGTATTTTTACCAAGTGTTTCAGCTTTTAGTGGATTTTTTTTTGCATTAAACCATAAAAACGAGTAAACTTGGCATTCGTCTGCAATGTTTAAATTGCTTGAACACTGCGGTGACTTCACTTCCAGACCTGCAGAGTAATTGAAGTCATCTTGGGGTTCCAAATAGTCTCTATGCAATAAGCCTGGTCTCTTAAGATTTTGAGTTTTGTTCTACATTTTTCCCATTTTCACTAAGAACTTCTCATGTGTCCACTATCAGAGGAGTTGATAGTGGTAGCAAGGAATCATTTAGTTCTGGGCTCACAGAGGTGTAGAGACTGAAGTTTATGTTGTCCATTAGTTCATGAGAATTTTCTTTTTTTTTTTTTCACTTTCTAAAACTCTTTATTTTAAAAACTTTTACTGGAAAATACTTCACATACCATATGATAAAAGAGTTCAAGCATATTGAGTAAAGTTGTGCAGTCATCATCACAATCAGTTTCAGAACATATTTTTCTTTCTTGTACTCATTGTTGTTCATTCTCCATTCCTCTCCCCCAAACCTTCCTGGGTTGTTTTTTTCTTACTTTTTTAAAAAATTTTATTGGGGGCTCTTACAGCTACTACAACATTCAGTACATCATTTGTATCAAGCACATTTGCACACATATTTCCACATACATTTCCCAATATTTTCCACTTGAGAATTTTCTTTTTATGAAAGTTTTGTACACAAAGCTTATGTGTATTTTCCTGTAGTTTGTTTCAATCTCCATCAAAACAAGAACATACATTGAAGATGGATAAAAGAATAATTGCCTACAACAAAGTGCTTCTCATTTGTCCTCACCACATCCAGATGGACCTATTCTGCACCTGGTGATGACGATAGGAAAGCAGCAACAAGGCTTTGAGAGATTAAATTCCTGCTTAGATGATGTTCTCTAATCCCAAACATCAAAACTATTCCGTTTGAGTTGATTTCAAATAATGATGGTGCCATGTGTTAAGCAGAAGTTTTTAATTGCCTTGGCTGTACTATTATAGAAGCAAATTGCCAGGTTTGTGTGTGTGTGTGTGGTGTATGTATGTTGCCAAATGGTGACTTGAAAGTCAGACCTCTAAGCTACTAGTTGAGCACATAGCATTTTTATCATCTAGGGACCTCTAGGGTACTTTCAGACCTCATAAATCAGATTATGGTACAAAACAGGAACCTAATATAAATAATCCATACTATCTAAAGTTTGCTAAAACTGAGATACTGGCCCTCCCCAAGACTTCTAAACAGCAAATTGTGTTTCAACAATGTCTCCTGTGACTCGAATGTGTATTAGGGCTTAGAAAACATTGTTTTAGGGTCCCCTGGAGTTCCATCAATTAACCTTTCAATTATTCTCTCTTCACTTTCCTTCCTACTTATCTCTCTCTTCCCCTCTTTTGCCTGTTTTCTCTTTCTAAAGCATTACTTTGTATCATTTTTCTTTTTTGAGTTTGTTCATATCTCAGTTAACCTTAAGTTTTATCTATCATTTTTTTTCTTTTTAAAAGTTGGATACATTATTGAGGGAGGTGAAGGCTCCCTAAAACATAATTGTAATATGAACTGAAAATAAAATCCTTTCTGTAGCATCCCACACTGTCCAAATATTGATATTATCACATTGTGCATTCAGAAGACACAGAGTGACTAGGTGGGAGGGGAAGTTGGATACATATCAATGACTAGCAATTTCCCAATGCTTTCACATGAAAGACAGGCACTTTTATCTCCTGTCAGAATGGACAAGTAGGCGTTTGGAAAGGTTCAAAGCAAGGGAAAAGAACAAACCCACGGAAGAGAATGAAGCACAAGAGAGAAATGGAGAGGTCTGTGCATGACACACCTTATCCAAGTCATTATCTGCTTCTTTTTTTAGTGACTATTAAAGTGGGTTTCTAAATTACCTCCTTTCCTTCCTCTGCTCTTGCCCTCTTAAAACTCTTCTCCCACCAAGTTTCAGAATAAAATCACAAACTTCAAATGGCTTCCACAAAATTTATAACAGCATCCACCTCTTCTTCTAAAACTCTTTTGGGATCCATTCTCAGTACTTTACCACTTTCTCACTAAAATAAGCTCATTAGCCTACACATTAACTTTCTCGTACACAACTTTTTAAAGTTTGGTTTATTTTTAATAGTATCACTAAATCTATCAATTCAGTTATCTCTATAGTTTTATCTGGTCTGGTTTTCATATGCAGAACATACAAAATCAAGACAAAATACAAAACATGATCAACAATGACAGAATGAAATAAAGAAAAATCCCTATTGAAAACAAAGCAGAAACTATTACAAACTGAGCTATACAATGAATCAAAAGGAATATCCATGAAAATTGTGACATTTTCACTTAACTATAACTGTAGTCTACTTGTCTGTCAGTTTGTCTTACGGTAGTGGCTTGTATGATGTTGTGATGCTAGAATATATGTCACTTGTATTTTAAATTTAATCTACTAATAGTGGGAATTTGAAATATATGAAGTATGATGCTATGAAAATTAGAAGTCATTAAAAATTAAATAAAACACATAAATATTCATATAATAAGTTTCCAAAGCTAAATCTCGAATTATTCCATTGTAAACAGCTGTATTTCAACAATACAACAATGGCTATACAAATGGGTTTCTCCAGATAGAATACACAGAAATGAAATTTACTACATTTTGTGGGAAGAGATGATAGAAAAGCTCAATATAATAGCTAAATGTAGGCTGGGGCAGACCATTTCTCCTATGTAAGGTCAGGATAAAACAAAAATTAAACAAAGCCACAAGAGCCAAAATATGACCTTGAGTCTATCTCACCTGAATTTTTGAGAACATCTCAAGAAGATGCTTCCTGTATTAACCATGAATAAAGGAAGACCTGATGAGCTGCAGGAGAAAAACGAGAACATTATCTGACAAGAGAGCAAAATGTCATTAAAAAGTCAAAAAAAAGGTAGAAAGACCAGTGGACAAGTGGTAGCTAAGACAAATGGAAGACATTTTGCAATCAAAGATCTAAACAGAAAATTTCAAAGTGTGTCTTGAGAGTATAACATAAAATATTATAATGAACAATGCAGAGACTAGCATTGAAAGCCAAAAATATAAATAACTGAAAACACTCAGCATAACTTAAACTTAAAGAACTCAAGAAAAATTCTTGATTCTATGGACAAAATATACTAGGATGTAGGAAGCATTAAAAGAAGATGGGAAGAAATACATAAAGTTACCATAGCAAAAAGAACTGGTCAGCATGCCACCATTTTAAAAGATAACACATGAAAACTGGGAGTACTACCCCTAACTTTCTCTGAGACTTGATGGAATAAAAATTGAAATGTTTCAACAAGCCGATTGAGCACTGAAAGAACTCATCTATGCCAGGAAAATTGGAAGACAGCTGCTGGGCCAACTGACAAGAAACCCAACTGACAAAAGACATAGCTAATATACAACTACAGAAAGAGATTACTGGCTGGGCATAAATCAAATGACTGCAAAGAAGTTCATTGCAATTTTTGGCATAATGTGGAAATATTCCATCTTATGAGGTGGAGCCATGTAATAGTAACTAAAATAGTGACCCTACATTTAATATTTATACATATCAAGAATCAGAGGGGGAGTGTGAAGTGAAGACCCAAAGCTCATCTGTAGACAATTGGACATCCCCTTACAGAGGATCACAATGACGGGACATACCAGTCAGGGAACAGTATAGTCCTGATAAAACACAAATTTGACTAGATCACAGCATGTACATAGGTACAGATAAGAATCTGCAACACAGGGCATCAAGGACAGTGAAAGCCCTCAGGACCAATAAGGAAACTAGAGATACCAGCAGGGTAAGGGAGAAAGTGGGAATCAATCAAATGATTGACATATACCACCACCATCCACCATCCACCAGGTGGATGTACAACAGAAAAATGGGTGAAGGGAGAGAGTGGATGATGTAAGATATGAAAAAATGATAATTTATAATTTACTAAGGGTTCATAAAGGAGGGAGTATGATGGAGGGAGGGGAAAATGAGGAACTGTTATAAAGGCTCTAGTAGAAAGAAAATACTTTGAAAATGATGATGGCATCAAATGTACAAATGTGCTTGAAACAATGGATGGATGGATGGCTTGTAAAAAGGGTTGTATGAGCCCCCAATAAAATGATTTTACATAAATAAATGAACCAAAACTAAACACACATATCGATCCTGGAGAACAGTGCAGAATGAAGTAAATAATGTGGGTTTCCTATGTACAAACCTTCACTGGAGTAAAAGACCTCATCTCTCTCCCTGAAAGCAGCTTGTGACCTTGTGTTTAGTAACTCAATGCATAGCTCACTAAGCCACCAGGGTTCAGCAGAGCAGTAGAGAAGAGCATGTAAATTACCTAACCTACAATTCTCTAACAAAAGTCAAAAGATGCACTTGATAGCTACTAAACCAAAACAACTCAGAGATGAACTTGCTAGTAATTTCACCAGAAAAGTGAAAATAGGAAATTTGGGAAATAGAGATGGGGAGTTTGTGCTGTTGAAAAGGTTTTCATTTGCAGAATCCATACATGGACCATAGTCATCAGCTGTGAAAAGCCTGTTTTCAGATAGAGAGCATTGTAAAATCAATGATGGCAAATACAGTTTGGCTAAATTTAATAACCCTTATGATCCGTTTTAAAATTGTTGCAGTTTAACGAGAAGTGAAAAAATAAGAAAAAGGGATATACTCGTGAATTGGGCCTCTGGTGAATCCCCTCTGACCATCAAGCAGGGACGTGAATAGACTTGCTGTCATGTAGCACTGGTAACTAGGTTTTTACAGATGACTTCCTATCTTTTTAGTGTGTGCATGTCTTACTAGAGTAATAAATTCATAAAGAGTTTCTTGGGCATTCTTAGGCAAAAGACGATCTCTATGATTATTTGTGATATAAAAAATTTTAAGACTTATTAAAAGTGAAGTTTCCTATTTAACCCCAATTCATCCCCACAATAAGTAATGTAGGGGCACTAAATAGAGTAGCTGAAGAAAATTCAGCATTTTGGGCACATTGCTGAATTGCTGATGAGAAGATTTTGTGACAAATAATTATGTATTTAAATGATATGATAATGTTCAAAAATATTATAGCATCATTTTCCTTAAGCCTGTTCTGTATATACACTTTTATGCTGGTCTTGCTTGCTCATAATCAAAATAAGGGTACTAAGCCTGCTGCTTTGATTCACATAGAGATTCCACCAGGTAGATCAATCAATTTTAAGTGTTTTCAATTTGGTAATTCTGCCCACATTCACAGTGCTAGTCAGTGGAGCATAGACTGGTACACAAAATTAAAATGATTTCCAGATAAAGAGCATCTCTCTTTCATTAAAAAAATAACTATAAATAGGAAATGTGTCTTGGCTTTGTCCAGAGTAATTAAGCCTCCAGAGCACTGCCATCAAATCTTTCAGCTGTATCTTTCTACAGAATGAGGATTTTTTACTATCTCTTCCATTTTCTCTGCTGTGCAACATTCATTCTACCAGGTAACAATATACTTCTGCACTATTTGTAATATACTTGTAACATATAGACTGGAGCGCTGGTGGTATAGTGGTTATGTTGGGGTGCTAGCTGCAATTTCAGCAGTTTGAAATCAAGAAATGCTCAGAAAAAGTAAAACAGGACTTCCTACTCCAATAAATACTTGAAATCTCTCGGTCGCTGTGAGTGGACATCTAGGTGAGGGCAATCAGACAAGAGTCAGAATCAACTAAATGACAGTCGGTTTGACGTTTCTCTTAAGGTTCTCTACGTATCTCACTTTTAAAACCCATGTGCTTATAAAATGAGATGATGGTGAGGTTATTTAGCATTTTTAGATTCTGATATTGTTTGCGTTGTTGAACTTATTAACCATATTACTATGGAGTTAATCTGACCCATTGTGACACTACAAGACTGAGGAGAACCACTCTACAGAGAATCCAAGTAAACATGATGGAAGCAAACTACCTCTTTCTCCCATGGAGCAGTCGGTGTGTTTGAACAGCCAAGTTTATGAATTAGCAGCTCAACACTTTAGCCAATGGATCCCTGCTCTCTTTTGAAATAACCCTACAAACTGAACAATACATACTGATTTAAGTATTATTATAATCACACTCTTGCTATAATAACAAAAATAAATAAATAAACAAGCTCACTGTCATCAAGTTGATTCCTCTTCATAGGGATTAGATTGGTGAACCTGAAGAAATGATAACTTCAACTCTGGAAGGTGGTGAGGAAAATAGTACTCGAAAACCCACAAGTGGTACTGATTTATAGGTTCATGTTGAGCCAGAATCGATGTTATGGCACACAACCACAATTAGATGGTAAACATAATGCTATGCATTGAAAACCAAAGAAATAAAAGGCAAGGTCCACTTGACTATGAATGTGCCAAGTATTATGGCAGAACTCTTCGTGGAAATATATGATCTTCAAATAAATAATGGTTATTGTTGGATCTATGTGTAGAACAGGAAAACAATATCAAAAATGAAATATTTTTAAAGGAACTGTTTCAGGTCACAACTGTACTACAATTTGTCATAATTGGAAAGCAAATCCAGATGTTTCTATTCCCAACATATCTTCTTTTCTATTTCATGGAAATCATTGAGGTTAAATAAAGCAGATTAGGTAATAAAACAATATGTCCAAATGTCATGAAGACATATGGGAATGAGGTTGTGGTTCTAACATATAACGTCTGCAAATCTTCAAGCTATGTATTTTTGGAGACTCTGGAGAAATTGTTATAAGACCTTGAAACCACTTCATCTAGGAATAGTGACCACAGGCTGCTGGTTATGCTTTGATCACCCAACAGATACAAATGGGCATTACATAATGAAATGGACAAAGTTCTGCCCATTTGATCTTTTACAAGACAGCTAAACAGCATGGGTATTATAAAATGTCAGTGGGTAGCTTAGAAAGTGTTCACAGAATAATGAATATGAACTGAACAATTTTGCGGCTTGTTTATTGGTATATCCTAGAAGTACTATGAGAAACAATGGGAAGTATTTAATATATTGTTCAATAGAGTGACCAACAAAGCATATTCAATAGAAATGGTGCTGAAAAGGACAAGTTGTAGAACAGTGATAGACATTTATATTATATATGAAAGATGGTAACTTTAACAACTCTGTAAACTTAAAAACAAACAAAAAGCACCTTTCGTTTCATTGTGTCCTGACTGACAGCATCTTTTGAAGAAAGGGTAGAACCACTCCTTTTTGAGTGTGTGAGACTGTAACCCTTTACTAGGGTAGAAAACCCCATTTTTCTCCAAAGGTTTTGAAGTGCTGATGATCTTCAAAAGGTAGCAGCCTAGCTCGCAGCTTCACTACATGACATCTAAGTGACATCCTTGTTCTTAAACAATTTAAAGAGATTTTTAGTGATAATTGTGCCTAGTGAATATGTCATTTGATTTCTTGACTGCTGCTTGCAAGGACCCAGATATGGTTTCAAGTATAATGAAATACTTGGCAGCTTCAATCTTTTATCTGTGTATATAATCTTCTTTATATCTTCCAACTTCTCAGATTATTTATTCATCAGATAGACCTCTTTCTGTGTGTTCTGAAATGTTGAGAAATGGGGAGCCTAAAATATCATTCACCTTTCAGTATGTATGTATATGTGTGTGTGTTTAAAATGCAACCAGGAAGCAGACTTTGCTCCTCTACTTAAATCTTATCTCTGCACTGGGATGATTTGTTCTAATAATGTGGCAATATATGATGCTCCCCTCCCCACACCCCTGGCACAATTACTGAAGACAATATGGGTGCATTAGAAAATGTGGTGAAGAAAATTTATAATGCTCGGCCATCAATAGCTCTAGCATCTGGGACCTTAAAAGGCTTGGGGTTGAACAAGTGGTCATCTAGCAGAGAAGCAACAAAGTCCACATGGAATAAGTACATTAGCCTATGTGATCACGGGGTGTTGGGGGAAAGAGGTATCACAAGTTCAAAAAAGATTCAAATTGATATGAAGGGAATTGGAAGTAGTCCAGTCCATCAGCAAGATAATTAGTCTCTCTTAGTGAGACCTTACAGAACAGAGGGTATATCCAGGGTACTGAGTGGCATATAACCATCGTCTAGTTCTTTAGGATTTTCTCCCCTTACTACTATTGGTCATATTAGAATTGTGAATGTTCATTTGTTCATTTAAGATAGCTGGTAG
>PVJH01042321.1:0-14366 GCA_004026705.1 Nesogale talazaci
GCTCCTCTAGAGACTCTCCTTCTTTGATGGGCCTAGGAATGTTCTCTTTCTATGTCTGAAATGCCTCATTCTCCTACCCACCAATTCCTTCTATCAGTGCTTCACACCCTCTGTTCACGTGGTTCCATCCACCAGTTTCATGAGTGTTCCAAAGATATGGCTGGAGGAGTCATTCCACCTCATTTCACTTCACCACAGTGACCATAAGTGACGGGGTAGGATTACCCAGGGTTTCTACGGCTCCATTCCCTATATAACATCTTAAGAAACTACCAAAGTATTCTTCGAAGGGACTGCACTACTTTACACTCTAAGGAGGTTCCCGTTTTGTATAGTCTCACAATCATTTGCCATTATTTATTTATTTATTTATTAGAGCCGTTCTAATGGATGTGGAGTGTTATCTCATGCACGCAATACATTTTTGGAGAAACAAGAATGTAATCATCTCAGGCAATGCTAGAAAGCATGCAATCTTCTAGTGTGGCTTATTGTCATCACAAAAAATGGGAGTTCTATTATTTTGGATAAAGATAAAAATAGATATTGGGTGCCAATTATCAACTTCTGCCATGTTTGAGATAGACAAGGCCCATCTTAGCAGGATACCCAAGCCAACACCTCCAAAATGGACAACCACAACAATAACAAATTGTCTTATCTTTTGCAAGACCATTGTAGACAAAATGAAGACAAACTAAAAAGTGGGACAAAATAATTGCAGTGAGTGATAGAGCATGAAAGTGTAAAGAATCACACACATTAGTAAGAAACCTGGCTTGTGCCTTTCTGGGGGAGAGTATCCGTTATAAGTTTATGTTTAAATGTATAGTAATAAATTATAAAACATATCGAGTGCTATGTTCACTTTAGAAAGCCATTTGCGGTGCCCTTTTCGCAAAGGGGGGGTAGATTTTTGTTTTGTGTATTTTCATTAGAATTCTCTACCCCTTAAAGGGACATTCTAGACTCATCTGTTCAATGATACCTTGTATTAATTAATGTCCAGTGGTGGACTTTGTAATGTAGGATAGAGTTAGATAGATGGCATGAATTCTCGAATAACTGCTCTGGTAGAATAGCCATTTTTCAGAAGATCAAATCAGTAGCCATTCTCAGTTCAGTACTTCATCAAAAAATGAATTAAAGGGAAGCCATTTGCAATCATTTTTCTAATCACTGAATTTTCAAGCCTAGAAAAAGCTTTACATGTTTTTACTGTTTATTATCGACTGGAATATAGTCCTCAAGTTCGGCACTTGAGAAGTCACTGTTTCTGCCTTCATTATGTGGACAGTCATACTTCATCCACAGCTCTCTGTTAATGTCTTCTGATTTAACAAGCAGTTGGAGCCAAGTGATTTCTGCTACTTGGTGTCCTTGGTAACCACTGTTAGATGAGAAATTGAATCTATTAAAATTAATTTCTTGTGAGAATCTTCTTTCATGAGAGTGCACTGGCTTTGGTGTTTATATCCTCACAAGAAATGTGAGTGTGTATGTGTATGTGTGTGTGTGTGTATTTCCCTGCCAGCTAAGTGTTGGACTGCTAACCACAAGGCCAGCAGATCAAATAGCACTCAGTGGTAGAAAGACCAGGCTATCTGCTCTCCTAAAGATGGATCGCCCAGTAAAGCCTAGATAAGGTTGCTGTGAGTCAGAGTTGACTCAGGGGCGGTGGGGGTATATATCTATACACTTATATGTATACAATAATATATATATATATATATAAACTCAAAGAACAAGGAAGATGAGGGAAGATTGCAAGAGACTTTTGTAAAAAAAGTTTACTTGGGAGGAGAGGCTTATGGAAATGAAGGAACTTGAAGCATAGAGACCACTGTGTGAGCTTTTGTTCATCTAGAAGCATCCTTCTTCCCTTCACCTCTTTCAATGCTAACTACCACAGCAAAGCCATTTTACTGTTAAGGACATTAGGGGAATGTTATAGAATACATTTCTAATATATAAAATAGCATGATATAAATTTTAACTTCAAGTCCATTTTCAATGTTCATTTAGGAAGCATTTTCTTTTTTCTTTTTTTGAAGATCATTTTATTGGGGCCTCTTACAGCTCTTATAACAATCTATACCTCAGTCGTATCAATCATACTGGTACATAGTTGCTCTCATTATATAAACATTTGCATTCTCTTGGAGCCCTTGGTATCAGCTCCTCTCTTTGTTGAACCTTTCCCCTCCCACCCTCAGGACCCCTTGATAAATTATTATTTTCATATCTTATACCAACTGCTGTATTCCTTTCCCTATCCTCTCCCCACCTTCCCCACATCTTCCTAATGTTCTTACTCCTATTTCTGTTCTAGAGGGGTGTATCTGACCTGAATTCTTTGTGTCCTGAGCTTTTATCTCGACCTGTGTATATGCTCAGCTCTAGCTCGCAGTGAAAGGCAGGACTGGGATCATGGTAGTTGGCAGTGAGGAAGCCTCAAGGAACCAGAGGAATATTGTTGTTTGATTGGTGTTATACTGCACCCTGGCTTCCTCAACCCTCCCAAGTACTGTGAGGGAGTGTCCCATTATCTACAGATGGAATTTGTGTCTCTGTGCTGACCCACCTCATTCTCAACAAAGTGGATTTTTTATTTGTTTGTAACTATGTCAATGCCTCTATTTTTATGAATTAATATATTTACACCTATGTGTATGTCTCTATCCATATCTTTGGAAAGCATTTTCTTTGGTCCTGATGACTGCTTTAATGGTAACTTGTATCTGTTATAAAGTCTGCTTTTCTCAAAGTGAATATTCAAGAGATATAGCTAGAACATAGAAAAGTCAGCACTGGATTAAGTACTATGGACCAGGACGACTTTTTACATGCAATAGCAGCACTACCGTCATGATTTGCAATTCATTGTAAAGGATGGACTAGAGAAGCCCCTCATGCAGAAGTGCCCTGGTCTGTGTCAGCTTTTGGATATTCTACTGACTCTCAGAAGAGATAGAAGAAGCCCTGGTGGTGCAATGGTGATGCATTGGGCTGCGGTATGCATTGCTGGCAGTTTGAAACCATCAGCAACCCTGAGGGAGAAAGGAGAGATAGACTATGGAAATCTATTTAAAAAAGTTCCCTGGGGACCAGACTTCAACCCCATACTCCAAGATGTGAATGCCACTTACTGGTGTGAATGAGGGAACTGCTAGAGAGGGGTGAGGAGCTTCACCCCTTCCCCCAGAAGAATTTACTTCAGGAGAAAGCACTGAAACTACAGCTCAGAGAGAGAGAGAGAGAGAGAGAGAGACAGAGAGAGAGAGAGAGACAGAGAGAGAGAGAGAGAGAGACAGAGAGAGAGAGAGACAGAGAGAGAGGTCTGAAGCAAGTGAAGCAAGTGAAGGGGAAGGAACAGCAAGTGGGGCACATCCTGGCCCACCAAGCCTTGAAGACAATATCCCCACCCAGAGCACTCAATCCATAGAGAAGATCATATGGCTGGCCCCACTGTGAGACATGACATCCCTCAATGGCCCCTAGCCCTCTGGGAGACAACATTGGAGACACAGTGTGATACTTGTACCCGATCTGACCCCACCACCCAAGGCAAAACACTTAAATGTGTGCAATAGAATTGCAAGGGGAGCAGAGCAAGAACGTCCCATGCAAGTACCAAAAATAGACTTTGGGACGAGGGGGTGTATGTTAGACAGGATTCTCTAGGGAAACAAAACTAGGAAACTAATAATTCTCTCTATATATTTATATAGATAGAAGGTTATCTAACATAAGAAATAAACAGTTAACTAATCTAAAAAAACAATACAAATGGCTCAATGCAATTCACTTGTGTGAGACAGCGAGTACACTAGCAGTCATTTGAGTCTTGAGGACCTCCGAGTAGTCCTCTGTAGAGCAATTCAGGCTATCCGGCCGCAAGCAGCAAACAGCAAAGCAGGTCACCAACAGTCAGCCAGATGACAGAGTCCGACAGTCTCCAGCTCAAGAGATGTATAGTCTAGGAGCATGGTGAAGCAGGGCTTGAAGGAACCTCAACTCACAGCAACACAGTCCACGGATTAGGTGTCCCATGGGTAGTAGAGCTTGGAAATAGAGGCACAGGACGAACAACAAGGCAGCCAGCTAGTTGGAAGATCCAAGAGCAAGAGAGCAAGGACGAGGATCGCTGAGCCATATATATATCTGCTCTTCAATTGATTTCAGTGTGTTCATCGGCCATGTTGTCACAACAAACCTACCTATCTTCTTTGGCCATGTTGGCACAACAAGCCTACCTTTCACAGGGTGTTACCCCATCAGATTCAACCAGCAAACACTCCTAGAGACCAAGAGAACTATTTATAGGCTTTTCTCTTTTTTGCCATTGGTTTTTATTTGTTGTTGTTCTGTTGCTTTGTTTTACTCTGTCTTGTTTTCATGCATGTTATTATTTCTGCAGATCTATCTAGATAAGACAGGCTGAATAAACAACCTGGAGGAGAAAACAACAGGACTGATGGTACATTGGGACATGGGAGAGGTAGAGTTCCCGAAAAGGAAGCAGTGTTAACAATCCCAGGGACAAGGGAACAGCAAATGATCCAAAATTGATGGTGAGAAGGGTATAGGAGGTCTGGTAGGGTTTGATCAAGGACAATATAACCAAGAGGAATTACTGAAACCCAAATGATAGTGGGACAAGGAGAAAGTAAAAGAAAATAGAGGAAAGAACAAGGAGGCAAAGACCATTTATAGAATTCTAAATAAAGTCATGTACATATGTAATATATTTATATATGAGGGTGCGGAAATAGATCTATGTGCATATATTTATAGGTTTAGTATTAAGGTAGCAGATGGACATTGAACCTCCACTCAAATGTTCTCACAATGCAAAAATACCTTGTTCTATTAAATTGGCATTCCATGATACTCACCTTCCCAATATGATCACTGAAGACAAATTGGTACATAAGCAAATGTGGTGAAGAAAGCTGATGGTGTTCAGTTATCAAAAGATACAGTGTCTAGGGTCTTAAAAAGTTTGAAGGTAAATAAGTGCCATCTACCTGAGAAGCAACAAAACCCACGTGGAAGAAGCACACCAGCCTGTGTGATCACAATGGGTTGAAGGGATCAGGTATCGGGCATCAAAGAACAAAAAATCAAATCATGGTGAATGAGGGGGAGCATGGAATGGGGACCCAAGGCCCATCTTTAGGAAACTGGACATCCCCTTACAGAAGGGTTGTGGGGAAGAGACAAGTCAGTCGGGGTGCAGTGTAACAACAATGAAACATGCAACTTTCCTTTAGTTCCTAAATGCTTCCTCCTACTGTCCCCCCCCCCACTATCATGATCCTAATTCTACCTGATAAGACTGGTTAGACTAGACTGTGTACACTGGTACAGACAAGAACTGGAAACAGGGAATCCAGGACAGATCATCCCATCAGCACCAGTGATGAGAGTGGCCGGGAGGGTGGATGGAAGGTAAATAGAAAGAGGAAATATTACAAGGATCGACATATAACCTCCTCCCAGGGAGATGGACTACAGAAAAGTGCATGAAGGGAGATGTCAGACAGTGTAATATATGACAAAATAACAATGATTTATAAATTATCAAGGGTTCACAAGGGAAGGGGGAGTGAGGAGGGAGGGGAAAATGAGGAGCTGATGCCAAGGACTCAAGTAGAAAGCAAATGTTTGGAGAATGATGATGGCAATATAAGTACACATGTGCTTTACACCACAGGTGGATGTATGGGTTGCGATAAAAATTGAATGAGTTCTATTACCCACCCCTTAAAAAGATGCAAAGAATGACACAAAGTATGTATGCATATATTATGATTAGAGCTGTATGATCTCCCCCCCCATAAAATGAGTTTTTTTTTTTAAAAAAAAACACAAAATCTTTTTGCACAGCAAAAAAAAAAAAAAAAAGCCCCTGGGATTAAATAATGACATAAGTCAAAGTTTCATTGATAGGAGTGGCTGCTTAGGATAGGCTCCTAAGAATAGAACACCTCCCTAGGCTTTCTAAGGCTGTACCGCATTATAGAAGAAAGACTTTGAACCAATGACCTTTCTGTTAGCAGCTCAGTGCTTACTCAGTGCACTCCTAGTGCTCTTTTAGTGAAGGAGACCATAAGGGAAACATGCACAGTACAAGAGAAGCTGTGGGGCAAGTCCAGTAATAGAAATCCAACACTTAACAGGAAAGTGGAAGAAAAGAAGTCATGAAGGAGAAAAACCAGAATGAGATTAAGCAGGCCAGAAGTCGCGAGTGGATGCAGTGATCACCTGTCCAAATGCAGCGGCATCCCTGTAACTGCAGTGTGGCCCCTAGGGTGGGCGGTTAGCAGGTCAGATCACTTAAGATTGGAATTAGACTAGGGTTGGAGCAGCTATGTCTCGTTTGACTATTGACCTCTCCCTGTCCAGAGGAAAGGACCGTGATGAAAAATCAGAAGACAGGTGCAAACAACTCATTCTCTGGACTAATGGACCATGCAAACATCAGTCCCCACCACCCTGTCGCCAGAACTCGATGGTGCCCAGGTACCACTGCCAACTGCTCTGAAAAGGATCACATTACATGGTCCTGGCCAGAGGTGAAGAGAAATCTGAAACAGAACTCAAAACCATCAAAGAAACGAGGTGTGCTGGCTGGACAGAGACAGATGGGACCCCCAATTCTATGCCTCTTACCTGTCAGATCTGGCCCCATGCTTCATTGCTACATTAGAATGATCGATTATTTAAGATGAAAAAGATAATGTTTACCCAAGGATAAAGTTCAGAGGGGAGTGGATATAAAGGGGAGTGGAGACAGGAAACAGGGAGAAAATAGAATAAACAAGGTCTGTTGAGGGATTGCATTGAGCAATTGAATGAGAATGTCTAGGCCTTGTTGGAAATAAAAATATGATCTGTAAGACTTCAGCTAATTCACAGTAAAGGAAATAATTTTTTCAAAAGATTTGCTGCCTAGGAATTTTTACCACAAAATCTACTTTGTGATACAGCGGAATACTTTGTAAATAGTTATTTCCAGGAACGAGCATATATTTTGAGCAGTCCTTATAAATGAGGTTCAAAGATTGAACCATAGTCAGTGAACTTCTTGGCATCTTCGTTTACTTGGAAAATAGGAGCAACACTGCTTATAGGGAATCGTGGAAGTCTGTCAGTCTGCTTCCCCAAAGTCAGCAGTTGAACTCTCCGTGGAGCCTCATTCTACTCTGACCCTCTTGGGTATCAACTCCGCAGCCACTGATTTGAAGGTGTAAATGAGATCACGTCTCTTGTGTAGGATTGGACATTTAGAGCTCAACTAATGCTGATTCCTGTATTACTCCCCTCAACAGAAATCTTTCAGAAAAATCGGTACATGTGACTACTTGCCCTCCCCACCTTTAAAAAAACTTTTCTTGCTTTTACTTGTGCCTTTCATTATTCCCCACTTCCATACCTCGTTGGTATTTTAGCTCCTCTTTTGCTTCTCCAAGTTCAGTCTCTTTATTTTTCAACTTTGCCATTAATTGGGAGTTAATACATATATCATCCCATAGTTCAATCATGTCAAGCAGTATTGTACAATTGCTACCACAATCAGTTTCCATGCATTCTTTTCCTTCCTGGATTTCTTGACAATTCCCTTTCCCTTTCTTTCTTTCTTTTTTTAAAAACCATGTTGGGCTTTAATTTTTTTTTACATTTAAAAAATTTAAATAAGGAGAACTTTGCCATATGGAAAGAGCTAGTACAATCACATATTTGAAAGGAGAAACAATTGGTATTGAACCTGGGCAAAGGGCGAGTGCCAATACTGGCCTGGAGAATCTATGGTTCAATTTCCCTTCCAAGGTTAGAGTTTTCAAAAATATATAAAATAATCTACAGACATGTTGCACATGATACCCATTATCTGTCCTTTCACATATCTGGTCTATGTGAAAAGACAGAGGAAAGGTCAAAATAAACAGTAACAAAAGCAAACAAAACCTTCTCAAGTACCAAACACAACGCCTTTTTCCTCTGCAAGGCTGAGATTCAAAGCTTCGAGTGCAGAATCCTCTTTAAACCATGGGCAGATCTGTCCTCGCACAAGCTTCATAGGCATTCCCACTCTGAGGCTTTGTAAAACTTGCTGAAGACGGTGTGCTGGATACCCTGTCATCATCTTCCTGGCCTCTGGACTGGGGTGGAAGAACAGGTGAGCCTGGAGGCTACCATAAACACCTGCAGGTGGTTCCGTGGGCAGGAGGACTGGGTCCAGTGGGGTTTCCAGAGCTCCACTCCTGCCTTGGAGGGTGTGTCTGGGACCCATTTCCATACTCGGAGGAGACCTGAGTTTTCTGGAAGTCGTTCCCCTTCATCACAGAACACAGCACAAAGCACACGCTAGTGTCCTCAGTTGTCAAAGGCCAGTACCATCGGCCCCTTTAACCCAGGTTTATGCTGCAAGAAGTAAAATGGGATTCAAGAGACCACATGCAACTATTTGGCGGATGTGAACCAAACAGCAGGGACTTGGTGTAGGGAGGGGTGTGGTAGGGATGCTATCAGAGTTCCACACCATCATTAGTCATCCAGAAAGTAGACCTGGAAGGATAGGAAGCTTTGCTGTAAGAACTGGTGCCCGTGGGAAACACGTGATCCCTAGAAGAAG
The DNA here is from genome assembly GCA_004026705.1 of Nesogale talazaci. NCBI lineage: Eukaryota > Metazoa > Chordata > Mammalia > Afrosoricida > Tenrecidae > Nesogale > Nesogale talazaci. The sequence goes on from PVJH01042321.1 coordinate 8,642, forward strand.
TTGGTCCTTCCACAATTGGAAGGAGACTTATTTTTTCTGAATGGATTTCTCCCTAAGGATTCTGTAGACAGAAACTTGTCAACCCGAGTTCTAGAACAATAATGATGTGAAGAGAAAAATGAGAGGGGCAGGAAAGGAAGTCCTCAGCGGGTGAATGGAACCCTTCAGATACATCATCCCCTGACTCTGGAGTCTCCCTGGACAGGGTGAGACTGCTGCAGGGCCATGGGTTGCCCAGCAGCAGAGGACCACCTCAGTGGCCAAGGCAAAGCTGCCAGTATCAGGAAAGGAGAGTGGTTTTAGCAAACCTGAGTGCTCCCCGCCCCCCAGCCTCCCAAACATCAGCAGACTAAAGTAAGTGCTGGCCCCAGCCTACCCAGGCCCCGGGGCAGATCCCTCTGCATGAACCTGCACCTGAGGATGGGAGTTTGAAACCAAGCAAGAGCTCAGTCCCCTGACCTTGAGCTCAGCTCTAGAACCACATGGAAGAAGAGAGATTTTGCACCTTAAAACACCTCTGCACTCAAAACTGTATTTAATCAGACCCAGAAAGGGGTTGGGGTGGTGGGAAGACCCACAAGCCTGTCCTCTGCCCTAGAAAGTCTAATTCAAATCTGTATCTTAGTGGGGAGGAGACCACAGTTTGAGTCACATGGAAGTGGCAAATGCACTGTATTTTCCATGCAAATCTGGGCCTTTCCTGTGCAAAATTCAGAACACACACACATATATATACACACATATATATATACACATCAGTGAAACATTTACTTTGTTTTTCACCTAGACCTACAACATCAATACATACAAATAAATTCTAGTGTTTTTTCGTTTTTGTCTCTATTTGGGGATGAGAGGAAGGAGAGGACTCGGGATATGAGAAAAGGGCTGGACAACAGGCGACCTTTCGATTTTGCTTCTCAAACAGAAAGTCCTGTCACTCTGATGGTGGCGCCCCTGATGTGAGTGTGGAACAGCGTCTGGGACTGCTCTGTCCAGTTCCCAACAAGGAGAACATCGGTTTTATTTACCTTGGACAAGTAATTCACACAGGATTTGGTCTGAGCGGATCTGGACATGGCACTCCCAGTACAGGCAGAGAGAGCTCGGTGTCCTTGCTTGAGATCCAGGCCCGTCCAGGGGCAGCTTGGTAATGCTTGAAGGGTACGGGGTGGGGGTACAGGATGTGGGCAGTGAGGGGATCACACTGGGGCCAGAGCGAGAAGGAAGAGCAGCTGAGAGGCACCTGGCAGGTGGGAGGTGGGTGCTGGGAATGCCAAGTGTGTGGTCTTTCTGTGAGGGACACTGGAAGAAATCTCCAGGGGGCAGAGACGAGAGGCAGGTCTGAGGGTGATGCAAAGGAGAGTCACTGAAAGACAGACTTCAGCAGGAAAGCCTCTGCTGAGGCAACTGCCCCTTTCCCCGGTTGGTACCTAGGTCTTTCTAAGTACTATGAGATTATTCATTCCCCAACCTCCCTAAAACAGTACACAACGAAGCCCCTCTACCAGTACCTAAGCAGCCCCTGACCCGTGCCCTGGGAGTCACCCAGTGACACCCATCTCCCTCCTCAGGAACCACCTGTGGTTCGTACATGCCACACTTCCTGCAGGGTGATGACATTGGACAGGCGCTTTAAGGGGCATCTGGGGAATGCGCCCTCCCTCTTCCTGGGGATGGCAGAATTTGGGCTAAGTTCCTTGAGCTCATACACACACTTGGCTAGAGACAGTGGTGCAGATAGCAAGACACTGGCTTTTCTTGGAGGCTGCCCAGGCTGCTATTCTGCTTTGGCCAGCTCGATGGTGCTTTCCTCGGACACTTGCTGCCTAGTCCACGTTCCTCAGTCCCAACCACCTGGGCCCGCTGCTGGGAGCCAGCAGAAAGGGAAGGACGGGGCGTTAGTTCCCAGCAGCCTTTGTGACGCTCATCCTCTGTAGGTGCATCTTGTTTTGAATGAGGACCTGTGCACGAGGAGGAGTGAGACAGAGGACACAGGAGGAAGAGACAAGCCCAGGAAGAAGGAAGCAGAGTGACCAGCATACAGGTGTCCCGTAAAGGAATGTGGAAAAAAAAAAACCAGCAGCCCCTCAGGGACTGGAAGTAGGGAGATCCCTACTGGGGTCTGTCAGCGGTCACCCCCCTGCAAAATGTGGGACCCCCTGGGATTCTGTTTCCATCCCCGGGTCTCCATAAGGGTCCATGGAGGTGGATGGGAATGCAACAGAGATGTCAACCTACCTCCTTCCCCCTTGATCACACCTCTGCTTCCAGAGCCTGTCAGTGACTATCAAAATGTGCTATGATCACCCTGTGTCTTAAAACACCTGTCTTTGGTTGGCCACCTCAGTGGTTAACTGACCACAGGGGCACCAAGAAGGGGGCTTCTCCCCTTTTCAAAGTGAGAATTGAACATAATTTAGCTGTTCATCCATTACATTTAACCAGGAAACTTTGTGCTGGGTGCTGTCCTTTGTTCTGGAGATAGTGGCTCACCAGAAAGACAGAGTAAGGATGCACCAGAAAGACAGGTTCTAGCCCTTATAGTGGAGGATAAAGACACATAATTTCAGTTCTGTGCAATGAGGAGGGATGTGATGTGTTATCGGAGTATATTGGGGGACCACTTCATCCAAAATTTATAGGAGTGGTATCAAAGAAGGCTTCCCCAATGTTTAACCTCTGAGAGTTTAACCTCTGCAATGTTTAACCTTCCCCAATGTTTAACCTATGCAAATGAAAATTCAGATGAGACACTGGGAAGAAGTATTACTAGCAAAGAAAATCACATGTACAAAGGCTTTACGTGGTACATGGCATTGAAGTGGGTTTAGGGTTGGTGGAGTTGAATTTGGGGGGGAGAGTAGGGATGGAGGAGATAAAGTCAGAGATAAAGATGAGCTTTGTGGACTATATCAGGGATTTCTTTGCCCTCATGGTAATAGTGCTTTGCTTTATGACAGAATCCATAGTACGTGGATGGATACGGGAATCTGTGTTTTACTTAAGCCACTGGGTGATTATAGAATGAAGATTTAGGAGCAGGTGGACAGAAGAGAAGCAAGAGAGGCTGAGTTGAACTTTAGAAATGCAGGTTTTGAAGTATGTAGTAATTGCAAATGTGGCTCTGAAAAATAAACAATTTTAAATCTTCTTATGAAATTGTGATGTTGATTACACCTGTTGGTCCCTACTCTTTAGATTATGATTCTTCTGTGTGCTCTTACTTTTGGGGGGTGCATAATTGAGTAATGATGGCTGAATCCTAACTATCCAAGAGGGTTCATATTGTACGAAGAATATGATTGGGGTGGAGTAAGAACCCAGGGTGCATTTCCTCTAAAGGCAATTAGGATACAAAAGAGGGTACAGCCTCCAGTACAACAGGAATTGCTGATGCGGACTTGAAGGTTCGCTCTTTTCCAGGAAGCAGAAGTGCTGTTCTGAGTCCCATGGCTGGAACATAGACGGGCCTGTGGAAGTTTTGATTGAGAGTGTGGGGATGGATGACAGGTAGGGTCTTCAACTACCCAAGCTCCATCTCCAAGATTAGAGAGGTTTCCACATCACTTATCTTCATGGAAGAAACCCTTTTTTAAAGATTTGTTCTTGAATATTTATTTTAAAATATTTGAAGTCTATTTTTATTTCTGCTTTGCATAGCCTTGCAGATACATAGCCTGCCGGGCTATGGAGAACTGCCTTTGATTAGCCACAGGCTGGCCTCTCTTTTGCTTCCAGCGGATCACTCCCATTCTGATATCTCAGGACCAAATTAGTGGTTCTGTAATTCACACCAGTCATGAAGGGTTAGTCTTTGATCGCGCCTCTGTTATTTTCATGGTGCTGGTTTGTTTCGCCTCACACGGCTCCATGCTTTCATCTCCCTAACTAGGGAGGCTTTTCCCTTTCTTCCGCTCACATGGCCCTATCTGATGTGTATAACTGGATCTGACCTCAGGCATCAGGAGTGTGGATGAAGGAATGAGGAGCAGTGGTGCAGAAGGCTACTTTCTCAGGAAACCAAATGGTGACTTCTTAACTTCTTCTTCTTGTCCAAGCCCCGCAACCAACATCCCTCATCCAGTTTCTTTGGCACACACATCTCCCATCACACCCTTGTGGGGAGAAGGTCTTGAAAGGTCGTGCAATGCATAGGAGTGAGGAATACCAGATAATCTGGCATCCTGGCCTTGTGAAGTTAGGGTCATTGATGGCTGCAATTAATTCTTGGTAGCTACAGCTGCTCACAACCAGCTGGCAGAATGTTATGGCCCCTGTTCCAGCTGAGGGGATATTCTTTGCCTGCCAACATTTCTCTGGCTAAGTCTCCCTTACTGGCCAATTCTGGGCTTGGCCAATGTCAGTGTTCTTTCTGCTATCCTCCATGTCCTTCCAAATAACCTCTTCCTCCTCACAGCCACATTTCTTCGAAGATGCCTTTATATATTGCTGGATTTCTTCCTTACCTTCTTTAAGTCACTGTAGTATTCTTCCCACACTCACCACACCTCTGAGGCAGCTCTAATTACACCCCTCAGTGACGTGACCTGCTACCTACCACACTTAGTGGCCACACTTCAGTTACCGGGATGCTGCCGCATTTGGAATGGTCATCACTGCTTCCTACGCTCTTGATTTCTAGGACCTGACTCCCATTCTGCCCTTTCTCCTTTATGGATTTCTTTTCTCTCATTTGCCTGTTAAGGGTTGATGTTATATGACTGGACTGGATCTGCTGTTTTTCTTGTTTTGTGCACGTCTCCCAGATGGTCCCCTCCACTAAAGGAACACTAGTATTGTAATGGTTGAGCCGTCAGCTGCTAACAGAAAGGTCATTGGTTCAAAGCTACCAGAAAGATGTACAAGTCTGCTTCTGTAAACCTGTCAGTCTTGGAAACCCTATGGGAATGTCCCGCTCTGTCTTAGAGTCTCCGTAAATTGTAACTGATTAAATGACAATGGGTGTGCCTCTTCACTCTCAAGGTCCACCCCCGTCTAATATATAATCATTCTAAATCTACACATGAGCCTGGTCTCTGCTGAGTTTCAGCCCTATTTATCTATTCAACTCTTGAACCTCTCTGCCTAAAGAGCGTGAGCTTTTCTCAAATTCAGTGTGTCCAGAAGTAGAATCATCACTTTGACCTTATATTTGCTATGCTCTCTGCCTTAAATATTCCTCCCACAAGTTCTCGGTGGCTCACCAGCTTGCTTCTTTTAGCCCTCTGCTCAGTCATCCCCTTCTCAGCAAGGTCCCTTATCTACCTTTTCCATTCTTGACTTTATTTTTCTTTGTAGTGTGTCTCACTGTCTGATAATATATGCGTCTGTTACCTTTTAATTTGCTTTTTTCCCTTTCCTTTCCTTTTCAGAATGTAAGCTCTATATTTAACTGCAATGTCCGCTATTTTGTTTTCAGTTCCTGGACAGCATCCGGAATGTAGTCGATGCCCAAGTAGTATGTGAATGAATAAATCACTTCTATATTTTTTCAATCTGGATGGATAATGCCAGCACCATCCCAGTCACTTAGAGGAGAAACTGGGGAGTCTCCATCAACCCATCTGTCACAGATGATTTGGGGGGAACATTTTTGCAGTATTTTTATTAATAATTTAATTGGACAACTCTTACAAATCTTATAGCAATCCATCATTCAGTTGTATTAAGCACACCTGTACCTATGATGCCATCATCATTTCCAAAACATTTCTAGTTGAGC
>PVJH01042322.1:0-14377 GCA_004026705.1 Nesogale talazaci
CTAGTTATACGAATGAAGACAAGTATCAAAGACAGTTCAGAAGAAAAGGTTTAAATCTTTTTTTTTACAAAATTCCTACCTTAGGGAAGTCAATAAATAAAATCTTTTAAAAATTCAGTTCTGATTTCTCTAAAATAAGACTAAGAGTTTTTGTTCCAGTGAAACTTTTATTAAGATCGTTTCTGGTAATTCTAATAAAAACTCAGTGTCATCAATTACTACTTATAACAAGCTAAAGGACACGACAGTGTAGAGGAGAGCAGAGTTACTCCATAAGGGTTTCTTGATGACCGTAAATCTCTATGAAAATGGACAACCACATCTTTCTCTCAAGGAGGAGCTTCTGGGTTTAAACCACTGTCCTGTATTAAGGAGCAGAGTGCTTAACCACTGAGCTACTAGGACACCTAAATGTGTGATGAAAGCCAGAAGTATGTTTGACACATGATTAGTGTGGCAAGTTGGAATTTATTTCAGTAATGTTAATATTACTGAAATTACTCCTTCCAATTCGTGATATGATGTGGAAATAGACAAAGTCTGAAATAAGAAAAAAGTAAACAATTTGTTACATCAAGGAAGTCAGTCAACTTCTCTAACTTGCATTTGGCAATGACTTAAAAGCGAACAGGAAAGTACAAAAGTTATATATAGGGAAAAAAAACAAACTGTAGACTTCAAGTTTGCTTCATTGAAGACATTGGCATGGTGATGTTGCTGATGAGTTAGCTATGTAATTGGTTAGCGAAACATATTTGAAGATCTCTGGTTAGTCCCAAGATAAAAATGAGGACAAAATTATAAAGGTACTGTACATCTATCACTTCCTGAGAATTTTCAGCCCATTATTACAAGAGTTGACCTCTGTCTTATAAGTGAGTCTTTTTAAATTTTCAAGCATCAACTAAACTGCAGCAGTAAATATTCCACATTAAGAAGCTACTTTTCAATTTTAGCACAATTGGCCTTGGAACCTAATTATTCTCAAAACATTGCCCATAACCCCCTTCCCCCGAAGATATACATTGCTCTCATCTCAACTTTCTGTATGTTTGAATTAAGTATTAAGGAGAAGATTCACATCATACCTGAGAATATCGGATAATTCTAAAACAAAGGGCTTAGGCTAAAAGTTATATATCCTTTCCTACAACATTCAAATATGGGAGAGGAGCTTAAAAAAATCCATGGAAAGATTGGTTGATTGAATTGAAGCTCCTTTACATGAAACACAGGAAAACGAGAAAAGCAGATGGCCTATTCTCACCTGCTTTCAGTAGGTCATGTCAAACTCACGGTAGGGATGCCGGTCTTGCCTATCACAGCATATCGATGTGAGGACTGGTCCTGTCAGGAAAGGCTTGTGGGGTCGGTGATGCTTGGCCAAGCATGTCCAGATCGACTCCCCATGCTTCAAACATCTCAGTCATTTCTGACACAAGGTTAGTCAAAAGAGGCCATCCTTTCTTAGAAGACTTTTCTGATATTGGTTTAAAAAATATAATTATTATCTTCATTCATTTAATCATCTGTTCATCCATTAATTCAATAAACATCTGTTGCACATGTACTATCAGTGACGATGTTATGAGCAAGGAAGGCAAAACAGGTAAGATATTAAAGAATCCTACACAGTATTTGCTACATCCTTTGTCTTTTTTTTTTTACTACATCCCTTTTCTGTGTATATTTGTTCCCTGCTGTTACTTTTTTAGTGCTGTTCGGTAGGTTTCAGCTTAGTGTACAATAGAGGAAAACACCATCCTTTTTTTTATAATCCTCACAATAGTCTGTATGTCTGTGTCCATTGTTGCAGCCACCATGTCATTCCATCTTGTTGAGGGCCATCCTCTTTGTCATTGGCCACGCATATATTTTGCCACGCATGAGGTTCTCTTTGGAGAGCTCTGGTTGAACTTTTTCTAAGACAAATCTGTCTGTTCTTTTGGTAGTCAATAATAAGTTCACTATTTTTTGCAAACACCATAATTCAAAGGCATTCACTCTTCTTTGGCCTTCCTATTCAATGTTCACAAGCTTAAGAGGTCATTTAAACCACCATGGTTTAGGCCATGACTACCTTAATTCTCAAAGAAACATCTCTGATTTTCAATGTTTTAAAGAGGTTTTGTACAGTAGATTAACCCAATGAAAGGCATCCTTTGTTGTCTTGACTGATTCTTCAAGAAAATGGATTGTGGATCCAAGCAAGATGAAATCCTTAATCATATCAACCTTTCCTCTACTTATCATGAGGGTACCTATTAATCTAGTTATGAAGACTTTTGCTGCTCTCACATCTAGACTGCAATTTTTGACCTTCATCAGAAAGTGTATCAAGTTCTCCTAACTTTCATCCAACAGATTGTGTCACCTGCATTTTGAAAGTTATTAATAAACATTCCTCCAACTCTACTGCTGCTTTTATTTTGATATACCTCAGCTGATTTGTTGATTTTTCTCAGCATACAAACATACTAATGATGATGGCAGGATGCTACCCTGACACACATCTCTTCCTTTTTTTTTCATGCATCTCTTTCTTGATACTAAAACAGGGGCCATGCTTTATTTGGCTTACACAACTGCTTCTTGATTCATGCATAGGTTTCACAGGAATACAATAAAATGCTTGGGAATTTCCATTCCTCACAAGGCTATCCATAATTTCTTAGGATCCACACAGCCAAATAGCTTTTTAAAGTTAATGAAACAAATACTTTTGATATTCTCTAATTACAACTATGATGCATTTTATATCATAAATGATATTTTTGTGCCACATCATATTCTGAACTTAGTCTGAACATCTGGTACCTTCCTGCCAATACATTGCTACAACCATTTTTTGGATGATCTTGAGCAGCAGTTAATTTTCATGAGACAACAATAACATTTTTCTATAATTTCCATATTCTGTTGGGTCACTTTTGTAGTAGATACAAATATGGATCTTTTCAATCAATTAGCCAACAGTTGTCTTCCAAATCTCAGAAATCTACTGTGACAGTTCTACCATCGTGGTCCCTATGAGTGAAGAGGAATCCAATGACAGTGAAAGTTTTGAATTAGTTTCTGGCTAAAATTTGCAGTGCACTTTGAATGTCTTTCTTCAGTACCACTGAATCATGCTTCTACTTTATCTTTGAAATGTTAGGATATCAGCTAATTCTTTTTAGTTTCTTTGATGCTTTCTGTATCATTTAATACTTTGTTCATTGAATCTTTCTATACTACAACTTAGGCTTGAATATTTTCATGAGGTTTTTAAGTTTAAGAAATGTAAAGTGTGTTTCTTTTTGGTTTTCTAACTCTGGATCTTACATATTTTGTTATAATATTTTATTTTGTCTTCTTGTGTTGCCCTCTGAAATTTTATGTACACCTCTTTGACTTCACCATTTTCACCATTTGCCTTAGCTGTTTTATTATTAAGAGCAAGTTTTTGAGTCTCTTCTGACTTTCATTTTGGTCTTTTATTTACTTCTTATTTTAAATGACTTGTTGCTTTATGTATGATATTTTTAATGTCTTTCTACAGATCTGCTGTGAATATTTAATGCAAACTTACTGAGATGTTCTCAAAATTCAGGAGGAATATTATTCAAGTTTGTATTTTTTCTTCCTGTGAATGTTTTAATGTTCTTTAAATTTATGAACTGATATGTAAGCAGTTGATTATCTGCTCCACTTTCACAGTTAGTGTTGAACGGATTTTAGCAACTGATATTGAGTTCCTCCATTATCTGTTCCCACATAAGTAGTAGATTTCAATTCTGTATGTTTTACCTAGAGAACTCCAAGTGTGTAGTCAGCCACCTTTTGTAAAAAAAAAAAAAAAAAGTATGTTTTTAGTGAAGAAATTAGTTGTCTTGAAAATTATTTCGTATGATTTCTAGGTTCCCTTCTATTACCAAACCATATATTCAAACTGCTGTTCTTTGCTCTTTATTTCCATTTTTGCAATCCAGCAAATAGTAATCAATGCATCTTGATTGTATTTACTATCAAAATCAGACTGGAAATGTTCATTGAATTTTTCAATTGCTGCATCACTAGCTTTGTTGGTTGGTACATACATTTGAATAATAATTATATTAGTGAAATTTTCTGTGATTTAGAAAGATGTTATCACTTATCTTGTTACTTCAAGATGGTTCTTCAAAAGTCTTTAAAACAAACAGAACACCAATGAAGCACTAGTAAAAATCACTGAGTCAATTGAAATTCATAATCAAGAAACATTGCTATATTTAGTTAAAAATTGAAAAGCATTTCTTTGGGTAAAGGGTCAGGGATGATGAGAAGCTATTCAAAGAAGAAAATTAAAGTCATGAACATAAAAATTCCAGGATCATACAAGGATAACAAAGGCTTGGCAAATTTTGTTAGTAATTTTTCCATTGCCCAAGGCATGTTGCTGCTGTTAAGTGCCATTGAGTCTGTTTTGACTCACAGTGGCCATATGTGCAACGCAATGAAATGCTGTCCAACTGTGTGCCATCCTCTCAATTGTTCCTATGCTTACCATCATTCTTGTATCCACTGTGCCAACCTCTCTCCTGGACATGCCTTCTCTTTTTTGCTGTGCTGCTACTCACCAATCATGATGTCCTTCTCTAGGAAGTGGTCTCTCCTGACTAACTATGCCAAATGTATAAGACAAAATCTCGCCATTCTTACCTCCAAGGATCATTCTGGCCATACCTCTTGCAAGATATTCTTTTGTCCTTTTTGCAGTTCATGATACTTTCCATATTCTTTACAAGTCAAATACAGCACTTCCTCTTCATTCTTGCTCATCCAGTGTTCAACCTTCACACACATATGAGGTTGTGGAAAATGTCATGACTTGGGTCAGCTGTATCTTCGTCTGCAAAGTAAAATCTTTGTTTTTATATATTCTAAAGAGGTTTTGTGTATCAAATTTACATAATGTAGCTCTACTTTTGATTTGCTGATGGCTGTATCCTTGAGCATTGACTTTGAATTCAAGTAAGACTAAATCCATGACAACTTCCACCTTTTCTCTATGCATCATGTTTTTACCTATTAGTCAATTTGTAAGGATTTGGGTGTTTTTTGCATTGAATCATAATCCATATTGAAGATTTCATTCCTTGATATTCATCAGCAATGACCTCAAGTCCCTCTACTCGTTTTCAGCAAGCAATATTGTGCCATCTCTTTATCACAGGTTGTTAATAATTCTTTCCCCAATACTGAATTCATGTTCTTCTTCTTATAATCTAGCTTCCCCAATGATTTGTTCAAAACACAGATTGAAAATATGATAAGAAGATACTAACCTGTCACACACCTGTTTTTATACCATGCAGGATTCCCTTCTGCCACTTTGTTGTGCTGCAGTGGCTTGTGCCTCATTACTGGGATGCTGGAAGCTGTGACTGGTATTTCATATGGTAGCAGAGTGGAGGTGCCAGACTAAGAACAGACAGCAATGAAGGTTTGGAATCCTAACCTCAGAGGAATGAGTCATGATAACCTTCTGGCTAATTCAAAATTGTGTCAGATACTGAGACCTAATAAATGGAAGGAGAACATTGTTGGCAATAGTGCATGAGGCTGATGGAACACAGAATGTGACAGAGGAGGAGCTGATTTCTCAGAATGGTATTGAGTATGGGGATGTGAGTCAGCTTAAAGCTATGGAAGTGGAGCTTTGAGAATCTTCATTTGCTGACAGAGCACTTTGCAACAAAGTAAGAAGAAATTTCTGCAAAAATATGTTAGTAATTGGAACATGGGGTTTGTAATATACGAATCTAATAGAAAAAATGGAAGTGGTCAAAAAAGAAAGGGGAAGCAGAAAACTTGATTAAGGAGCAGAGAGGGACTTTATTGGCCATTTTGAATCAAAAAATAAAAAGATACACTATGCCAGGAATAACACAATCAGGAGCAAGGCATGACATTCATTGTCTAAAAGGACATTGCAAGATCAATCATGAAGCATAATGGTGTCTGCATCAGGAACATAAATATCCTCCTTCAAGGAAATCCAATAAATATAATTATTACTCAACCATAAATTCTAGTGTGGAAGAAATAGAAAAATTCCACAAATATCTTCAGTCTGAAATTGATCAAACATGCAATCAAGATGCATTTATAATTATTGGCAATTGAAGTGAAAAAAAAGAAGCAAAAATAGTTGTTGAAAATATAGCCTTTTTTTTTTCAAAACTAACAATTATATTCTAAGCAAATGCATTTCTTCAACAACACATGAACTTCTCCAGATAGAGTACATAGACTTCAAATTGATTAGTATCTGTAAGAACAGACAAAGGAGAAGCTCACTATGAACAGCCAAAATCAGACCAGAGATGATTTTGGAATGGTCTATAACTTATTCATATGTTAGTTCAGGATAAAATTGAAGAAAGTTAAAGCAAGTCCACTGGAGTCTAAATGCAGCCTTAATTTTATTGCACCCAAATTTCAAGATAATCTCAAGAAAACATTTGGTGCATTGAACACTAATAAGAGAACTTTCTAAACTATGGGAGGAAAAAAAATCATTCATCAAATAAAACATCTTTAAAAAAACAAGAAAGAAATTATCAAAGTGGGTGTCAGAAGAGACTGAAACTTTATTTTAATTGAAGAGTACTGAAGCAAAATGGAAGACATCATGAAACAAGAAAATCTTAATATAAAATCCAAAGGGAAGCTGGAGAAGACAAAGCAAAAATATTATAATGAAATGAGCAAATATCTAGAATAATAACAACAAAAATAATAAAATACTAAGTATATCTTAAACCAAAAGAACTCAAGAAAAAATTCCAGCCTTCAGGTTGCAATATTGATAGATTCTGTGAGTAAAATATTAAAAGGATGCAGAAAATATCAAAAGAATATACAAAGTATACACAGTCAATGTAGCAAAAATAACTATTTGCCTTCACCATTTCAGGAGATAACATATGGAAAGGACCAATAGTACTCTAGGAAGAGGTTCAAATTGTACTGAAAACATTAGCCCAAACAGGAATTGATGGAAACATAATTGAAATATTAAAAAAAGCTAAGTTCTGGAAGCACTTGCTCAATCTATGAAAGGAAGTTTGAAATTTGACTGACTGGAAGAGATCCCTATTTACACCCATTTCAGAGAAAAATTACCCAACAGAATGTTCAAACGATAAAACAGTATCACTGAAATGTTTATGCAAGTAAAACTTTCTTGAAGACCTGTCAACATATTTGGAGTGGTACCTTCACAGGGAGCTGCCAGAATTTAAGGCAGATTCAAAAGACGATATGGAAAAGAGTTATTATTGCTGATGTGACATAGGTGCTCAGGGAAAGCAGAGAATTACAGAAAGATGTTCGTGTGTTACATTGATTATGCTAAATCTTTTATTATGTGGACAGCAACAAGCTGTGGGTAACCTTGAGAAAATAGGAATTCCAGACACTTCATTGTGTTCCTGTGGAACATATATGATTCATGGATCAAGAGGCACTTGTGCAAACAGATCAAGTGAACACTGCAGGGTTTAAAATCAGGAAAGGTGTGCATCAGGGCTGTATCCTTTCACCATACTTATTCAACCTGCATGATGAACAAATCACCAGAGAAGCTGGATATATGAAGAAAATATGGTATCAGGATAGGAGAAAGGTTTATTAACAATCTCCATCATGCAGATGAAATAATCTTCCTTGCTAAAAGTGAGGAGGATTTGAGGACCTTGCACATGAAGATCAAGAATTGCAGCAGTCTCCTACTCCCACCCCCAGAGGGCAATGATGCCCCCAAAACAAAAAGCAAACAAACACACAAAAAGAATTGCAGCTGTCAATGTACACTATGTATCTCTGTAAAGAAGACCTAAATCCTCACAATTGGACCAATAGTTGACATCATGACAAAAGGATAAAAGAGGATTTTATCTTGCATGTATCCATAAACTATGTTCATGGCAGCAGCATAAGAGACCAAAGCACAGATTACATTAAGTAAGTCTGTTTTACAAGACCTCTTAGAGTATTTAAAAGCAAGGATATTGCTTTGAGCTCTAAGGTACACCTGACACATGCCATGGTATTTTCACTTGATTTATAGTCACATGAAAGTTGAACATTAAGTAAGGATGAATGAAAAAGAATACATGCATTTGAAATGGCATACTGGTTGTGTTAGTCCAGATAGACTAGAGAAACAAATCCAGAGACATTAATATGTAATAGAAAACGTTATATGAAAGAGCAATTTTCCATTAAGAAAACATCCCAGCCTAGTCCAGATCAAGACCATAAGTCTGATATTAGTCCATATGTCTGATGCCACTCTGGAAAGTCCTCTTCATACTTACACAACACATGCAATGATGCCAAGTGGGACAGTGGTTGAAAAGTACTGTGGATCCAGTGATGGTGGAAGCATCGTAGTGGTGACAGAAGTCTCCACATGGCTCCTTCAGCTTCCTGCCTCTATCATGGCCCCGTGTGCCTTGCCAGCAGAAAGATGAAGCAGTGTGAGTCTGTGTCCCACCTCCATGGAAAAAGACCGGAGTTCCCAGAATCCCCCGGAGAAGGCCATTTCCGCACAGAGATGTCACTGACTGACCTGATGGACAGTCAAGACTCCACCCCTTTACAAGTTGACAGATTATGAACTACCACACTGATGAAAAATATTGAAAGCACCATGAATTGCTAAATGGATAAGCCGATCTTTCTTGAAAGAAACATGGCCAGAGTGCTGCTCAGAGACAAACATGGCAAGACTTCATTATTCATACCGGACACGTTATCAGGAGCTCCCGGTCCCTGGACAAGGGCCTCATGTTTGGTAAAGTAGAGGTGTGGTGAAAAAGAGAAAGTCCCTGCAGGAGACAGATTGGTACATTAGCTGCAATAATGGGCTCAATCATAGGAATAATCGTGATAATGACATAGGACCCAGTACTGTTTCCTTCTGCTATGCACCATATCTATATGGGTCAGAATTGAGGGATGACAAGGGTAACAAAATAGATATGCACACACACAAACTCACATACACACACTCATATTGCATATGCATATGAACTTGTCCTATGCCATTGTGCAGACTAGGTAGGAAAATCCTAAATGTTCAGGACTCTTCTTAGCACTAGATTTACAAACATTTCTTCTGTAACTATCTTTAAGAATGCAACAAATTGGCACATGAATGAAATCACACATTTTCATTTGTTTCATGAAATGCATAAATGTCAGCATAAATGGCAGGAGGGAAATGTAAAGGTTTCTGTAAGTTTCATTGAGGAAATTGAAGTGAATCTAAATGGATGATACATCATGCAAAGGCTTGCAGCTCTGTTTTCACGAGTTGAGTGGTCACAAGAGCAGGGCAGGAACTTTCCCGAGGATGACAGAATCCAGCCTGTGGATTTTAGCTTCAGCTCATGCTCAGAATTGACTGTACACACCTAACAACAGCTGATTTGGACAAAGAAGGCAATTTAAAGAAATGAGGAAAGAAAATCTTTAACAAATGCTTGAGCAATTGGATTTTCATCCCAAATGTAAGAAACTCTGATTTCTATCTTGCACTATAGACAAAAGTCATTTTGAGGTAAATGATACAGTTAAAGTGGCAAGATTTTGAAATATGCAGAAAATCCATTTTCTAAGATCCATTAGTCTAAAATTTCTAAGTAAAGACATATCCTTCCTGAGAGGGCCAGAGAAGTTACTTTTGCCTGTTAGGAAAACAGTGCACTTGAGCGCAGGTCTGGTAGCATCCTGACATGGAACGCTAGCTTGAGATATGCCTCTAAAGACATATGCAGGATACCTTAAGGGCAGACAAGAGGTCTAATCACAAAGCTATGTGACCCTTGGCAGAGTTACAATCTCCACCCCCCTGCCTGTGCTCTTTAATTCAGGGAATGTTCCCTTTGAAGGGGTCCTTCTCAACTCTAGAAGGGGAGCTGTTTCACTATGATAGCCTATGGTATATCTGCTTACGAGCTTTGTCTTACCTCACGAGGGAGACCTAAGTCACATTTGAAGTGTATCTATGCTTACGCAAAACTTTCAGTTAGCCCATTTGCTTCACAGTGAATGTTTGTGGGCGCATGCGTGAGTTTTCATGTGTGATTATGTCTGTGCGTACATTCATGTGTGTGTGTGTGTGTGTGTGTCTGTGTGTGTGTGAAGTCATGGTAAGCCACTCAAGAGGGACTTGCTGGTGCCCTCAGGGAAAACAGACCCACATTCAACATTCCTCTGCATGACAGGAAGTCACTTTGGGGGACTCCTCCAGGTTAAGACATCTTCAAGTTGGTCCAGTTCTAGAGGCAAGGCATCGAGAAGTTGAACAACCCTGGTTATATATCTTGATATCTCTTTCAAGCAGAGTTCCTTGCTGAAATTCACTCCCTCTCCCACATTTAGTCCTTCTCATTCTTGCTCCTACTAAGCGTAGCATGTTTTGTTTATGAGACTAAGAGAGGTTTAAGGCCCTCTTCCATCTGCATATCACCCCCCTTCATGAGGCGGTTCACTGTATAACTGATTGAAGCCTGGAGGGATTGCATAAGGGTTCTTGAATGCAAAATTAAATTGTTTATGAATCCACGTGCCCTTAATCTTAATGCAGAGATCTAAACAATTGGTTACTGTTGGCCTGTGTCCCTCCCTCATTTGGGGTAGTGGGAAGTCTGACACACTTAACTAAAATAAAGACTCACTTCCCCCATCAATTCTGTCTCCCGGTGACCCTGGAAGACAGGGAGAAATGTCCCTATGGGTTTCTGACCCTATAGCTCTATACAGGAGTTCTGATACACTACTCTTCTGATACACTCAAGAAAGGTAATGTTGGCTCTCTGAGTCATATTCAGAGACCACTTCAGACATACAAAACGCATACTCTCACTCATCACATGAAGGCCCTGGAGGAAGGCTAGAGATATTTACCCTCTACCCAAATTCTCTGCCGATTTTTGTTGTCAGTTTCTGTTCCAACATTACCTGGCAGCTCCTGTTGGGTGGTTGCTAAGAAGACTGCTGGAGAGTGACTTATGCTTTGTGAAATCCGCCCCAGAAAACCTGGCACCTGGAGACTTCTTTTCAGTTCATTTAAGTCATTGACAAGAGTTAAAATTTCTCGCTCAAAGAGAATTATTTTCTATTCTTTCAGTCCAACAAATTTGCCTCTTACTAAATAAAATCTTGAGAGAATTAGCTGCAATGTAAGCTGGAACCATCAATAATGGAAATCTTGGGGAAAGAAAATCCCCATTAGAGATTTGTTAAGCATTTGAAATACTGATAGGTACCGATCTAGAATGAACATTTTCTGCTTAGAGGAATTTAGAGGATACCATTTGCATCCTACTGATGGCCTTGTTCTAATTAGAGGGAATAAGTTGTAGAGGATAGGTGTAGGGTGAGAGGAAGAGGCTGAACTACACTCAGAAATTCCTGTCTGGTGTAAAGCGGTCCCCACCTAGGAAGACAGGGCAGTCCTCCCCAGGGAGATAAGAAACTGCCAAGGGAGACATCCCAGGATAGGGTTGTCAGAGTCCCAGCTCTGGGATGTCAGAGGACAGTGACTCAATTGCTTCCTTTTTCATGCTACTTCACAGATGGAGTAAAAAAATATGTATACCTGATTACAGTCCTTTGGGATACTTTCTGACCAGTTGCAAGGATTGAAAACGATCTCTAGATATCCTGAAGCAGAAGAATGTGGCTTTATTTTTGCAAGATTGCTTAGTATCTGTGTGCTAACGAGGTGATTGTGTCTGAGTCACAATACTATCTTATAGTGAGACTGTACTGTTGAAGGGAGGGCTAATGGAGTGAAGTCGCTGAGGTACTTGCCTCTATGCACTTTAGAGAGCATGGAGATCTAGGCAAGCAGTCTTTCTGAGCAACATCAGCTAAACCAGTTCAAATAGAATCCCTTAGGAAGCATGCCCGCTCCTAGGGGGACACACACTTTTCCTTTGAGGCTTTGGGCCACAACTGACCACTGAGAGCATCTTATCACCAAGATTGTTTTTGTGTGTCATCCATGGACCAGTCTTGCCAGAGCAGTTCCCAGGGAACCTGGAGTCAGTGCAGCTAGTTCAGGAGTGCCAGCAGGAGGAAATTAAAGGGATGGGGGTGAATGAGAGATAGTATATCTGAGTGCTGTTCACTGTGGGCACTTTGTTGTGTGCAGTCTGTTTAGCAGAAATGGAAACTCAGATAAAACTCTAGCTTAAGGGAGAGCTGCTCAAGATGATATGTGTATGTAATGAAGGGCACTGAGGTCAAGCTTGTAAATTATTCAAACGTGGCCAAGGGAATCCACGGAAAGAATGAGAGCCTGGCGATGTTGAGGGATCAATGAGAAGAGCGAATCCAGGGCTTTTCCAATTTAGATCCACAGTCAGCTAGCTGGAGGGAAGGTTGTCCTAAGTAACCATTTTATTAATCAGTCTAACTTGATATCTGCAGGAAGCTCTAATGTAAAGACATAGGGCCACACAGTTCTCCAAATGAGCACCTTATGGCAGTGATCTCCAGGTACGACAACTGAAATGTTGAACACCAAAGAAAGAACAGCAAGAAGTCCAAATTACGAGAGCTGCTACTGTGGCCAATTGCAGCCCTAGGAGTCCAAGGGGAGGTGGCTCAGCCATTGTCAGCCGTCAAACTCGAGGTAGTTTGATTTGGCTATAGCCAGTGGAGTAAAGGGGTAACCCACAAGACCCAGGGGTAGGATAGAAGCCTCCCTCCACCTGTTTCTAGCATATGACTCCAGAACACTGAGCTCATGAAAGCCCCAAGAGAATATTTTTGAAAAAAAATATTATCAGTTGCATGTTAATAAATATGTCATGTCATTCCAAAGTTGAACCATGCCAAGCAGAATTAGAAAATTGCTACCGCAATCAGCTTTCTTCCTGGAATCCTTGACAGCATACATTTTTTTACTCCTCCCACCACCACTGTACATCCCACCCCGTCTGCAAGGCCCTTATTCTACTTGCTGTTCCTATAGGTTCATCAATCCTGGGCTTCCTATAGTGAAACACAGAAAAGCATACCCCACAACTTCATGAGGGTGACCCCCAAGGATATGCCATCTCTAAGGTATACACATATATGTAAAAAAATATAGGAAATATTGAAAACCATATCCAGTCCAGCATGGATCAGAGGGGTATGAACAAGCAAACTTTTAAATTTCAAGTTGGATTTGTGCCTTTGATCTACTATACTCATCTCTCCAGTGCACTCTACGTAGTATCCACGTTTCACCCATCTCTCAGTTATAGATAGAAGAGTTCACTGGAGGTTTATTCTTTATGTCGTTCCCACAGATGAATCTTGGCTTCCTACGGCCTTCCTCAGCCCTCTGCAAAGTGGATTCTCACAATATAGGTTCTCGTCTTTCTTTAGATATCTGATTATGTGATTTACAATCCTTCCGAGACTGATGATGGTGAGCTTCTTCCATGTGTAGTTAGTTAACATCTCACAGAGAGGGTTTCTTGCTTGGAGACAAGCCTTTAAGAACCCAGACGCTACCTTTGCCATCTTTTGCAGTTGTACTCGTGTCTTCTGTGGTCCCTGCCTGAGGGAAAGTATTGAGGAGGAACATCATGTAAGAAGCCATTGTTCCTAAGTTGCACCTAGGATTTAGTGTGAGACCGAAACCTATTCCTGGGTCTAAATTTTGTGTATTTTATTATTAATTGGGAGTTAATACATATATCATTCCATGCTTCAATTACAGTAAGCAGAACTGTACAAATGTTTCCAAAGTTTCCAAGTATATGCTACTTCTTAGACTCCTCAGCATCATCTACCTTTTATCCCCCCACCACCCCTGTACCCTGACCTCCAAACCCTTATTCTACTTGTGGTACTAGACATGTACATTAATACTGGGTTCTGTTTACAGAAAACCTAAAAACATAGAGCACAACTCCAAGAGGGTGATCTCCAGTGACATAGCACCTCTGGGACACACCCTACTATGAACAAGCTTAAAGAAAATGAATGTCTTGTGAATCTTAGTACAGCGTACAGGGCACTGATGTAGCAAGGCCATGTGTGTCCACCAAACAACAGTTCAACAATTTGGCTACACTGTCTTGTGTTCCCCCAGACACCATGTCTTTTCTGACTTAAGTCCTTTAGGTACAAGTGTGTCTGAGGAAGAGTCTAGTGCACCCAATGAAATCTCTGCATGGGTTCTCCCTGTGGCAGGCTCCAGGGCACTTTGAAGATCTAGGACTCACTCTCCCAATGTTCCACAGCATCCAGTAGCTCTCAAGAATGCAACCAGAAGCTGGGGTCATTGTGGATCATTTGGTGCATATCACCACAGACACTTCCCCTCTTGTATCCC
>PVJH01042323.1:0-14346 GCA_004026705.1 Nesogale talazaci
AGGAGACAGGCAGCCCAGGTCCATGTTACACAGGCTGACAGAAGGGTCCCAAATATCCCCGTTCAGACCTGGGACTAACAGCTTCACCACAGCAGATTTGGGGGGGATTTGGGAGGGGTGAGCACTTGGAGCAAAGGGACCAGGCAGGGAGTGGGGGTGGGGGGATAGAGGGGATGTCTTTTGGGCTCCTCCTTTCTACTCAGCTTGGCTCTTTCGCCTGTGTGCTGGGCACTGCTCGTACTTTTCAAGAGTCTGTGCTAGGCTTGTGCCAGACTCTACAATGATACTTATAAATAGGTGATCAAGGGATGGATGGATGGGTGGATGGGTGGATGGATGGAAGGAAGGAAGGAAAGATGGAAAGAAGGAAGGAAGGGGGATGAGCCCCGGTGGCGTGGTGGTTGATTGCAGGACTGTGGCCCACGGGCTTGGCGGTTCAAATCCAGCAGCGGCTCTCCTGGAGCAAGGCTGGAAGGAAGAAACAGATGAATAAACCATTCCCTTGCTAAGTCTCTGGTTCTTCCTGGAAGGTGCGTGAGGAGCAATCAGGAGCCACAGAGACTTTGTGGCAGTAAATGAAAGCAGTGGCTGCTGCCTGCAGGTACACACGTGTGTGTGTGTGTACATATATGTGTGTCTACGTGCAGGTTCACGATCCCTTAAAGAGCAGCAGGGGCCTGCATGCCACCTCAGAGCTATTAAACTGTGACCCCCCCAATATAGAGGGAACCAGAGGATCCTGGGGTGCCATTTAGTCCCCAAAGGCAAGGGATAGTGATGGAAATTGTCAGACTTGCAGAAACAATTGGCCTTGGCTAGTCGTCTCTGGAGTCCTTGGACCTGGAACAGGCGGTTCCGGAACTGCTGGCCTTGTCACTAGCTGTCCAACGCTCACCCACGACAACGCCAGGGCTCCTTGTGTGAAAGAGGCAGGACTCATCACCTGGCCTCCCTCCTTCCAGACTGCTGCCCTCTCCACCTGGCGACCTCTGGTCCCTGTTGTTGTTGTTAAGCGGCATTTAAGCAGTCCGTTTCAGCTCACAGCGATGCCATGCATGACAGAGAAAGCCCGGCCTGCTCCCGCACCATCCTCACGTGACTCCCAGGCTGGAGACCACTGCGGCGGCAGCCACAGTGTCCCCGTGCCCCTCCAGCTGTCAAGGCCTTCCGCTGTTTCTCTTTACCAGGCACGATGTCCTTCTCCAGGAACTGGTCTCTCCTGACAACACATCCAAAGTACATGAGATGAAGCCTGGCCATCCTGACTTCTCAGGAGCATTCCGGCTGTACTTCTTCAGAGACGTCATCATTGACTCTTTTGGCAGTCCATGGTTCTTTGAATATTCCTTGTCAAATACATGGATTTTTCTTCAGTCTTCCTTATTTGAGGGCCATGCATCACTCTTCAGTGAGTATGTGCAGTGGGGGAGGGGCTGTGTAGAACGGGACCCTAGGGTGATATCTGGAGATATCCCCACGCAGAGGTTTCTGTATGGGGAACAGCACCCATGACCAGCATGGAAATTATGTCGGACACCCATCTTTTGGATCATGTAACCCCAAAAGTCGCTTAAACATACACCGGTAAGTCACGATCATTATCTTCTAGTGAACATCTCCCAGTCTTACAGCTGCACCGAGCTTGCCGAGTGGAGACAGCTGGTCTCGGATGTGCTCAGAGTCCGTTGAGTTCAGAGTCTCCTGTCCACACTCAGTAGAGCTAGATCACAGGCTGCCTTGACTAGGGAGGCGCTCAGACAGGGCGTGTTGGCTTAAACGGCGCCGATGGAAGTAAGGCTGACTGGCAGAACATGCTCAGCGTGCCCCTTCAATATGAACTGCTCGCCCGGCTGGGGCCCTCCACTCTCACCTGCTCTGAGCCAGGTGCCCCTGGACACTTCTCCCTGCTGTGCGCATGTGAGAGTGTGTGTGTATGAGTATGTATGTGAATGAGTGCGCGTGAGCCAGTGTATATAGGAGTATGCGAGTGTGAGTGTGCGAGTGACTGTGTGAGTGAGTGTGCATGACTATGTGAATGAGTGTGTATGAATGAGTGAGTATGGGACTGAGTGGGTATGTGAGTGAGTGTGCATGAGTGTAAGTGTGTGAATGAGTATGTATGAGTGAGTATGTGAGTGTGTGCACGAGTGTGTGTGAATGAGTATGTGTGTGAGTGTGTATCCAAGTGAGTGTGCATAAGTGTGCACGAGTGAGTGGGTGTATGAGTGTGTGAGTGAGTCTGTGAGTGTGGGAGTGAGTGAGTGGGTATATGAGTGAGTGCGTGTGCATGAGTGTAAGTGTGTGAATGAGTGTGCATAAATGTGTATGAGTGAGTGGGTGTATGAGCCTGTGAGCGTGTGAGTGAGTAGGCATGTGAGTGAGTGAGTGTGTGAGTGAGAGTGCATGAGTGTTTGTGGATGAGTGTGTCTGAGTGAGTGTGTGAGTGAGTGAGCGAGTGTGTGAATGAATGAACAAGCAAATGTGGGCTTTCACCGGCGCATGCTCTCCTGCCAGCACTGGACACCCCGTGTTAATACCTCGTCATGCTCGCTCCCTGGGTAGCCGCTTGCTTCCTGCCACTCCCAAGACACACAGTGTCTCCCGATCAGGGCAGGGACTTTGTGGCCCCCGGGGGAGAGGGTGGCAGCCTGCTCTGAGCGATAGTCATAATGCATCCTGGAAGAGCGTTAGCAGCCTGAGCGCGCCAGGCCGCGGGGCCTCAGTCCCCAGAGCCCAGACAGGGGGAGACAAGAACAGACCCCGCAGAGCCACAGATTAACAAGAGCAGAGTGGCTCTGAAGGGGTGGCCCTGATGCCCTCTGGTGGGAAAGCCGGGGAATGCTTGTCCAAAGAGAAAACCTTTACCTAGGAGGAGGCGGGAGAGAAACGAGAAGGAGTGGGCAGGCCAATGGGTGCCAGGCTCACAGGTCTGGAGTCTGCCCTGGTGCCCGCCCACCACCACGGTCCTGCCTTTCCCCTGAGCTGCCCAGTGGGGTGTGCAGATGCTTCCTCCCATACTGGCCTATCTGGAAGCTGTTTCTGCTTCCCCACCCCAAACACCCTGCCACCCTACAGGGCGGGGACATGAGTCCCACAGAAGCAGGGATCACCCTCCATCATGTGCACAGCATGCTGGGGGAGGGGTCTAACACCCCCTGCACCCATCCCCCGTGCTATCGGCCTTGATCTGACCTTTGGAGATGGGCGACAGGGCATGATGGCTGGATAGCGGGCACAGGGTTGCCTCAACCCAACCCCATTGCATCCATTCAGCAGAACTGCCTCGGTGGGTTCCCAAGACCGTAACTCTTTATGGGAGAAGAAAGCTAAATCTATCTCTCCGGAAGGAGCTGGTGACCTTGAACAGCTGACCCTCTGGTTAACAGTCCAAGATGTGTACCTCACTGGGCCAACAGGGCTCCAGCAGCCCTGTCGCCTGCCATCTGGAGAAGCCCCGCCCGGGCCTCCCTGCTAAGGAAGTGCAGCTCCAGCTCGCAGCCGGCTTTTAATGAACTCTGCGTCCGTAGCGAGGCCCCGGGGAGAGGTTTGCAGGCCTCTCAGTGTCAGAGAGCACTGTGTGTCTCCGGCAGCCAGCAGCAACTCCTGACTGCAAGACCGCAGACGCAGGATCAGGCTCCAGAGGCAGGCGCCAGCCTGGAGTCCCGCAGTCAAAGCTGCACCCCAACCTCCCGCACCCCTGTGCCTGGGTAAGCAGCCGGGAGTGAGGTCACAGGATGGGCAGCTGCCCCCGGACCTTACAAGGCACCTGCTCCTTGTGTTCTCCCAGACAAGGAAGGGGGAGCCCAGAAAGGGGACACTCCCCGCTCAGAGACGCACAAGTCCCCACCACACACACACACCAGTCCAGCCACACAGGCATCTGGGCGAGGCCCTGGACCTTTCCAGACAGGCTCCAAGAGTCCTCTACCTCACCTGCCATCCATCCCATCCAACAGATGAGGAAACTGAGGCTCAGGGAGGTTAGAAACCCATGACTTCCCCCGGAGATGCAACGGAGAGTCCTGGGAGAAAGTTGTGGGTGTCATCAGGGCCATGTCATATGCCTCTGGATTTCGGACTCAGGCTTTGTCTGACAAAGGAAGGGCTCTGTACACACCAGGAAGATTGAGGCATGGGGCTGTTTTCCTTTCCCTCAGGCTGGGAAGGCGGCCCAGGCCGAGGTCAGACTGCCCTGAACCCTCCTGATTTCTGAACGGTAAAGAAGCAGCCTTCGGCGGCTCAGAGACCATCATTCCTCTCTCTGTAAAAACCCTGGGCTTAGTCTTATTTCCCCCCCATCCCCGTTTGCATCAGCATCGTCTTTCTGTTGGTTCCCTGCTTAATGAGTTAAATAAAACCTTGACACATAGTCATTATCCACTTGCCTGAGGATTGTATTTTTAACTATTCGTGATAACACTTTGCTGAGGCAAGCCAGATACGGCTAACTCTGTAGCCATGTGTCCAAGGGTGCTCCAGCCTCTGAGGGTGCTCTAGCCCTCTTCCTGGTGCTGGGGCTTCCCCAGCCTGACCCCAGTTCCCCTGATGTGCTTCTCTCTGGAAGACTCCTTCCTGCCTTATTTCTGGGAGCCTCAGGTCTGGACAATGGGGGTGGGGGGGAAGGAAATGCAGATCCTACTTCCTCTGCCTCTAGTGAGGTGGCAGCCACAAGTTGCTGAATGTGACCTCCTGCTGACTTTGGACGCAGGAGTCCTGGTAGCAGAGTGGTTACAAGTTGGCCTGCAAACAGTAAGGTCATCCGTTCAAACCTCCCAGTCCCTCTTCAGGAAAATAATTTAGCTTTCCCTATGGTAAAGAGTAAAAAACTCACATGACAGTTTTACGCCATTCTCCATGTTATGAGCTGGAATTGACTAGAACTAAGCCTGGAGGCAGGGTCCCCAAAGGCCAAGAACCTCACTCAGAAATCAAACGGATGGCGCCCAGCTATCAAACGATACAGTGTCTGGGGTCTTACAGGCTTGAAGGTGATAAACAAGCAGCCATCTAGTTCAGAGGCAACAAAGCCCACGTGGAAGAAGCACACCAGTCTGTGACCATGAGGTGTCAATGGAATCAGGGATCAGGCATCAAAGAACAACAACAAAAAAAAATCACATCATCATGAATGAGGAGGAATGCGGAGTGGAGATCCAAGGCCCATCTGTAGGCAACTGGACATGTCCTCACAGAGGGGTCACAGGGAAGAGATGAACCCCTCGGGGGGCAGTATAGCACTGATGAAACACACAACTTTTCTTTAGTATGGGATTAATATAAAACCATTCCCCAGCTCTGTCTCCCCCAAAGTTATGCCAAACATCAGTGGCTGTTGGCCAGCACAGATGCTTAGATGTATTCTTCCTGAAGGGTCCAGCCATCCAGAGGCCATTGTCTCTCCCACAAAAGCAAGGGCTTACTCCCTGCTGTTAGGACAGTGGGTCCCTGCCCCTGAAAGTTTTGGCTAAATCAAGTCTCCAGTTCAAAGGCAATCAAGGTTAGGCTACCACCATCATGAATCTGAAATCTGGCCCATCTTGTCACATGTGTGCCCTCCCCACACCCCCTCCCTATTACTTGTATGCCCCTAGGTCCTCCCCCTTATTACTGTGGTAGCTATAGGGTAGCCCTTTCCTGTGACCATCCTCTTATTTGTAATTAGGGGACCTGGAGGTCCCCAAAAGGTTTAAGAGCCTTGGTTAGCAATAAACCTGGCTCTCTCTCTCTCTCTCTCTCTCTTCACGTGGACCATTAAGCGGGGCTAAGGTGAGCAGGTGAGCAGGCTACCATGTAAATGTGTCTGACTCCATTATTTCTCTCTCATATTTTTGATGACTTTACTATAATCTTTACTTATTACGACTACATTTGTGTCTACCAGACGTGTGATGATATGTTAGAAGTTGGCTCCCCTGGCACTCTAGTTCTTTCTGCTTCCTTCTCTCTTCCCCTGCACCCCCACCCCCCCACCATGACCTCAGTTCTACCTTACACATCGGATTAGACCAGAGCATGAACACTGCTACAGATAAGAGCCCACAACACAGGGAAGCCAGGATAGATAAACCCCTCAGGGCCACCAAGGAGAGTAGAGATACCAGGAGGATTAGGGGAGGGGGAGAAAGGGAGAATCGAATATAAGGATCAACCTCTAAACCCGGCCCAGGGACTTATCAAAGGTTTGGTGGGTGGGGAGGTTGGGGGAAGGGAGGGGGAAGAAATGGGGAGTGAATATCAGGGACTCAAGTGGGCAGAGAATGCTTTGAAACTGATGAAAGCGGCATGTGTGCACATGTGCTTGACACAATGGATGGGTAAATGGAGGGATTGTGATAAGAGATATAAGAGGCCCCAACACAAGTACTTAATAATAATAATTTTAAAAACTCACTCCCACCTAGTTGATTTTAACCGATAGCTACCCTATAGGACAGGGTAGAACCGCCCCTGTGACTGTATGGGACTAGGAAGCCCCATCTTTCTCCTGGGGAGCGGCCGGTGGTTTAGAACTACTGACCTTGAGGTTAGGGGGAGGGGCATCACTGCTCTCCAGTGGTGGGAGTAGGAGGCCCAGCCCCACAGCTGGAATTGAACCTCTGTCCCAGTGGGCCGCAGTCCCACGCACAACCACTACGCCACCGGGGCTCAGCCCTGACCTAGAGGTTAGGATCTCAACCCGTCACCACTCTGCCACCAGGGTGTCGAGAACAGCTTAGAAGAGGCAAAACCAGCTCTCGGGACACCCGGAGGGACTGAGGAGGCAGGTCTGGTCACTGGCCCCTCTCATCCACCCAGGGGACAGAGAGGGAAAATGCAGGGGATGGGAGGGGCTTCTGGCAAGGCTGGTTGGTGTGCGGGTGTTTGTGCTCCCAGGCAAGAGCCTCAGTCCTCACCTGGGTCCAAGGCTTCTCAGAAGGCTATGAGATCTGGTCCCGGGTCCTCTGGGGTTTGGGGGACCAAGGGCCGTGGGCCTGCTCACACCCGGAGGCTCTCTGCAGACTGCAGTTACCCAGGCCTGAGGCTGGGGGAGCATGCCCGGAGCGACCCATAGTCAAAACTCCAGCTTCCCCAAAGGACCACCTGGGGAGGTGAGGGTACCACAGCAGGGGTGGGCAGGGCTGAGGGAGCAGCTGACAGGAGGCGGTGTGCACCTGGCCATGGGCACAGAGTGGGGGGCACAAAGAAGGTGGCGAGAAGCCCACAGCTCTGCCTGCAGCCCGGCCCTCCTTCCTCCTCTGCCTGCTGCAGGCCCGAGTGTGTGCTGGGGCAGGAGGCTCTGACCCTGGGGCTTGCTGCTGCAGCTGCCAGGGCGCCAACTTGCACCACTGACCTCATTGTGTCAGAGTTCCACTGTGCCCCAGAGTCTCCCGTGGCTGAATGGTTGGGAAGTCGATCACCAGGCCTTTCTGCTGAGGCACCTCTGGATGAACATGAGCCTCCAACCTTTGGTCAACGACTGAGCCCCTGAACCCTTCAGACCACCCCTGAGGACTTGCTAACATCTGAGATGGGAAGCCAGATCTGCACAAAATTCCTCCCCCCAAGGCAGAGATCACAACGCCACGGGACAGAGTGTGAGGGTCGGAGAATCAAGTGACCTCCAGCTTGTTCGTTAAAGTGCTGCCAGGCTTTGGCAGCGGCCCCGGGTGGTCGCTGGCTATACTTTAGGGAGCCCACTGGCCAGCTCTCTCTGCTCCCCACACTGAGAAAGAGCATCCACCCAAGCTGGAAGGCGCTTGGAGGGAGTCCTTCAAGCCCAAATTGCCTTCTGAAGAAACTGAAGTCCGGGGAGGTGGGCTAGGCCCGCAGGGGACACAGAGCACCAGATCCGCTCCCCTGGCCTTCCCACTCCAGTGCATGGCCTTCCCTCATTCTGGAAGGACACAGTTCCTGAGGAAGACAGAGACCCTCCTGAACCAGAGACGGGAGCACCTATGGGTCAGGGAGATGTGTGTCAGTTAGAGGTGCTGAGCAGCGCTGAGTCCTGCTCATGGGGACAGGGTGAGGAGGGTCTCCTGGTGGGGGGGTGGAGGAGGGCAGGCCCGGCTTCCTCCTCACCATTCCCATCACGGGTGCCTGTGAGACCTGAGACTCGGGTGGTCAAGAGACAAGCGCCAGGCCCCCAGCTGCCCGGAGCAGGACCTGGCTGGTGGCTTGGTTACCCTGCCACATGATCTGCTCCTGGGCCCGGCCTCCCAGGGACCTGTCACCACCAAGCAGCAGCCCAGGAGCAGCCTGGCCCCAGCCCTACAACACGGTGCAGAACAGAGGTTCCGACCAGGCCTGCACTCGCTCCCTCCGTTGGGCTAGTAGAGAGCCTGCGATTCTCTCATTAGCATCTCCAAGCGAGAAGCCCTCCTGTGAAGATGGAGGTTTTTCTGACTCTTGAAAAAGAGATGGGGTGAGAAGCACGGGGACCATGCAAGGAGGGCATGGGACAGGACAGTGGGTCGTTCTGTTGTGCAGCAGGTCAGAACGAATCACACCGCATCGACCAGCAACAGGGACCCTGGGCTCCCACTCGTTTGTGTCAGTATTGGCATAACCCTGCTAGCCCTTCCCTGGCCTCATTCACCAGCACGAGCATCGTGCTGGAGTCTTCTGTGGCAGTCTCTGAGATTCAGGCATGCTTTCTAGTATGCTAAGCCTCTGTGACGGACCCTGGGGGGTACAGAGTTACAGGTTGGGCTGCAAATCGCAAGGTAAGAAGTTTGAAACCACTAGCTGTTCTGTGGGAGAAAGAGGAGGCTTTCAACTCCTGTAAAGAGTTACAGCGCAGAAACACACAAGGGGCCAGTTCTATTCTGTCCTCTAGGGTCAATAGGAGCCAGCGCCGGCTCTCAATGGCAGTGAGTTGTTGAGGAAACCTTCATTAGTCAAACCATGTGGGGGTGATTGAGTATGTCTGTTCCATTTCACATTTTTATTCTTCTTAAATAAGCCGTGGTAACTCAAAGGTTAACCAGACATCCTCAAACTACTACGGCCCGCGGGCCACATGTGACCCCCCAAGGACATTTATCCAGCTGCTGCCTGTCCTGCTTAGCAGCCGACTCATCCCAGGCCCGCAGTGAATTTGCTCGTAATTGTTGTTAAGCAGCTTTTCACTTTGGCTCTCGGGATTTCTGCATTACGTGCCTACACGGACTCTTTCTGTGTTTGTGGGATTTGATTGTATCCTTCATCTGGGAATCACGTGACGTTTTCACTACCTCCCTTTGCACGGTGGTCTAAGTGGTTCCACACTGGGCGGCAGTTTGAAACCACCAGGTGCTCCTAGGGAGAAAGATGCGGCTTTCGACTCCCTTAAGGAGTTAGAGTCTCTGAAGCCCACAGGGGCAGTTGTACCGGAGGGTCGTGAGCCAGAATCGACCTGATGGCGGTGAGTAAGGAGACTGGAAGCTCCAGGCCCCACCCCTTGCTAGTCCCTTCATGACAGAGCCTGACTCTGTCTGGGTCCTGGACACCCCCCAGAGTCCCTGCAGGGATGGGGTAGAGGAGAGAGAGCAGAAGTAGGGAGAGTCTCCCATGCTGGACTCCTCCCCAAGGCTGCAGCTGGAAAGCACAGGCTCCCCAGAGCCCCCCTGTCGACGGGTTTGTACAGGTTTTGAAAGATGGCTTTCTATGCACCAGGGTCCCTTCTCCACACTGGTTCCTTCCCTTTCT
This sequence comes from Nesogale talazaci, assembly GCA_004026705.1. Classification (NCBI taxonomy): domain Eukaryota; kingdom Metazoa; phylum Chordata; class Mammalia; order Afrosoricida; family Tenrecidae; genus Nesogale; species Nesogale talazaci. The sequence continues at coordinate 9,667 of PVJH01042323.1, forward strand.
TGGTCACCAAAGACGAAGGAGGGGGAGGGAAACCGGATGGGTGGACTGGCCTGTTCTGGCCCCTGCCTGCTCCCAGATTCACATGTGGGGCAAGTCTGGCTTGGCATTGCTCACAGGTCACAGGGACAGTGGGGAGGTTGGGCTCTGAGACTGGGTCTTTTCCAGTCTTGTTCCCAGGGTCACTGAGTGTATGTTCTCTCTCTCTCTCTCTCTCTCTCACACACACACATACACACACACACACACACACACACACACACACAGAGCAGGCAGTCACCCTTGCCCCAGACTCACTTGCCTAAGGCCAAGCTCTGCCAATGGCGGCCTCTTCCTGCGCGCCTGGCCCGTCCTGCCCCAGCAGCCCGTACCTCTCGCCAGGTTCCCGGAGATGAAGCGGAAGAAGAAGCTGATGATGTCCCCCAGGTGCTTCTTACAGCCATGCTGGCACTCCTGCAGCCTCGGCCAGCTGGCAGGACCCCTGGCCAGTCCTGGGGCCTCACCGTGCCCTGCCATCCCGGAACCTGGCTCTGGTCGACGCCAGAAGTCCTCACCGACCTCACTCCTCCTTCCTGGTCTCGTGCTCCTTCTGCCTTTGCCACCACGGCCCGACGCTCGGCTCTCAGCCCGGAACCTCTTGCCAGCACCCCCACTCCACCTCCCCCAACCTCCGCCCAGGTTAGAGCCTTATTCAGCCCCTGTCCCTGTCTCTGGACTAACTCCTCCGCCAACCTCTGGGCTGCTGAGCTCTGGGCTTCTGGAGGCAAGGGGCTCCCACCTCACCTGGGCGGGGCCGGGCTGGGGTGGGCCTCGCTTGCTCGCTCGCAGCTCCCAGCACCCGCTGGAGGAGGTGCCACTGGCATGATCTTGGGGCTGAGGTGTGATCTCACTGCAGAGGGGCTTTGCAAGGGCACTGCCGTGTGAACTGGGGCAGCCCTGGGAGGCTCCGCAGAGCTGAGGGGAGGGGTGGAGTGGGGGGGGGTGGGGTCCCTGACTTTGGTTATCTCTTGACCCTCTGCCTTTGCTCCCTGAGAGCCCCTCCCAAGCCTTGCTGGTGGCTCCCGGAGAGTGGAGACAGGATTCCTGGGAGGAGAAGAAGGGAGAACGGAGTGAGGGAGTGGGCAGAAGCTGCTGGCCTCGGTCAGCATGACGGAGCTGGAGTGTGCGTTAGGCAGCCCTTGGCCTCGTGGTTACGCAAGGTGGGGCATCAAGGTCTGCGGTTTGGATCCACCAGCCGCTCCTCTATACCCGTGCAAAGTTACCAGCTCAGAAACCCAGGGGGTGCAGCTCTACGGGACAGGGTCGAGATGAGCCGGCAGGGGCTCCATGGCGTGGTGAGGGTGTGAGGCAGCCCTTTGAGCATCCTTCAAAGGACCCCGCAAGCTGGGCATGGCCAGCTCACCATCCCTCTCCCTGCCCTTCTCCCCTACCGCATTCAGGTTTTACTGGTGGCAGACACGTGCCCTGCCCCGAGAAACACACAAACCAACACCTAAACCTTCATTTCCCAACCGTCTCTGCCATTTGGGGGCTCATTGCCGGTCCAAGAAACCCATGCAGAAATCTCCCTGGGATTTTTGTGAAAGGGTTGCTTTCCTGATGTGGACGTCAGAATGTCCTCCTCCCTTGTTTCAGAATAAGGCTGTGATGGCTGGAGCCAGAGCAGCTACCTTGTGACCATGAGGGAAAGGAGAGGAGAATCAAAGACATCTCCAGTGGACTGTGACAGTGGGGAGGTTGGGCTTCTGAAGCTGCGTCTTTTCCAGTCCTGTTCCCTGGGTCACTGAGTGTACACACACACACACACACACACACACACACACACACACACACACACACCAGGCAGTCCTCCCTGCCCCAGATGCAATTGCCCTAGGCCAAGCTCTGCCCACTAGGCTGCCTCTCCCTGGGCTGCTGGCCCGTCCTGTCCAAATGTGATGTGACTTTTCTGCCATACACCAGTCCAGGCAAGTCAGAATGCCTGCTCTGAGGCTAACAACAAGCAGCTATACTATGCAGGTCCTGCCAAGATAGGACTCTTTGCTGGGCCTTAAGGAACATGAGGAGTGAGCCTGCTGCTCCCCACCGTGCGCCGAGTGAGAGGGCTCAGAGATGCAGCAGTCCGGGTTGTGTACCAGCCACTCTGCCCCTCGGACTGGCACCGGCAACACACAATGACACACGGTGTGTCTAAGGCAAGTTGGGATGTATGAAGGATCCATGAGAAAATGGGCCAGGGGTCTCTCGGGCTTTGAGCAAAGTCAAGTTTTCACTGGAAGAGATCACTCCTCCTCTGGAGATCTAGCCGGTGGTCCTTATGGGGGTGCAGTGCCTGCCCAGGGGACACCAGATGACCATGAGGCCTGAGCCGACCATCGGGGATTGCCTGTCAACTTCCTTCCCAAGCCCTACAGTGAGTGTGTGAGCAGGACTCCATGATCCTACAGAGGTCCTGAAACCCTCAAGGCCCACAGTTCGAAACCCCCAGCCGCTCCTCAAGAGAAAAGACAGGACTTTCTACCCCTGATTAGGCATCCTCAAACTACAGCCTGGGGGCCACATGCGGCCCGCCGAGGACATTTATCCAGCCAGGGGTGTTTTTGCTGCCGCTGCCTGTCTGTCCTGCTTAGCAGCCGACTCATCCCAAACCCGCAGTAAATTTGTTCATTTTTTTAGTCCGATCCTTGGATGGTCTGAGGGACAGTGAACTGAGCCCCTGTTTAAAAGTTTGAGGACCCCTGCTTTACATGGTCAGAGGCTCGGCCACTCACAGGGGGCAGCCTACTGTTTCCTACAGGGTCACACACTCTGAGTCGGCCTTGCCCCGAGGGCAGTGAGTTTGGTTTGGGTCTGGTTAGAGATGAGACCAAGTTCAAGGAGGTCACGGCTAAGCAGGCGGGTTAGACTCCCACGGTCCCTGGACGCCTGCTGCGCTGCCTGCCATTGACACTCCCACCCCCACCCAGGGCCCCACAGGGGGTCCCCAAGACCATCTGGGGAGGAAATAGAGGTATGTAATTCATACGTCGCGCTGTCAGAAATGTTGGCCTCCACTGTCAGTGGACCGTGGAAGGCACTCGGGGGAAGGGCCATGGAGAAGGGGATCCTTCCCAGGGGGCAGAGGTACAGCCTTGGAATCCATGCGTTTGCCCTCGCTACCTGCAAAGAAAGGACGGTCTGAGGCTTACCGCCGTGTCTTCATACTTGTGCCTGGACGAGGGCTAAGCCTGGGTCCAGGGGCTGGGGAGGTGACCGAGAGCTGGGAAGAACTGCGCCGGAATGTGAGACCAGCAGTGTCCACTGCCAGTGTTTTCCAGAGGACACTCAGGGGTGCGGGCAAGACGGCCTGCTGTGTGGACGTCTGTCAGGCTCTGCTTGTGATTGCGCACGGATGCGTACTAAGCGCCCGGTCAACGGAAGACCTGCCTTCTAAGACTGGGGGCCATGCTGACGGCACAGCTCTGGTGACTCTGTTTCTCCTGTTGAACTGTGGGTGCTGTGTGACGAGGCTGGTACAGCTGCCAACCATTGAAAAAGAGAAGACAAGAGCCGCTTCTTCCTCAGAGGATCTGCCCGCAGCTGCTGGTACAAGCCCACCCTGCTGGCCTGGGGTTGGGGGGGAGCCAGCCAGCCACCAAGGCAGCCACATTGCACCCCTCCCATAGCACATAGCATTGGTGCTGTTTCCATAGAACTTTCAGGAGCTGATCTCACTGAATTCAATCCCTACGCCCCCCGGGATGAGGTCGGGTGGGGGGGGGGGGGCACAAAGGGAAACTTTTAGTGTGGTTATCAGTCAAGGAGGGCTTCTCCATGGTACCAGAGGCTCCCATGGTGAAGCAGGGAGCCCTTTCTTAATGCAACCAAACTCGTGTCCTTATAATTAAAAAAAAAAAAAAAAAGAGTGAGAGATACAATACGGGGAGACCTGGAGGGAAACTGCTCCAGGCCACCCCTAAAAACTAGGAGAGAGGCGCAGACCTGTCCCTCAGAGTCCATCCCACTCCCCACCCCCAAGGAGTCAGCCCTGCAGCCACCCTGGGTCCAGAATTGTGGGCCACAGAATGGAGGGGGCTGTGCTGCTGTGGTTCTGACCCATAGCAGCCAGAGCCCTGCCTGCCGTGAGCCATCTGACCGTTGCTCTGATGGCTGAGCTCCCGGAGGCAGCCCAGGTGCCCAGCCGTGCCGTCCAGCCGGACCTTCCTCTCTGTCACTGCCTCGAGACGTGGCCAAGCTTGACGTTCTTCTCCAGAGACTGGTCTCTCCTGGCCACCTGACCACAGTGGGGGAGGGGACATGTTGCCATTCTTACGACAGCGACGGGGCCCTGTTTTCTCTGAGACAGACGTGCTGGCCCACTGGACTGTCCAGGGTCCTGCCATTCTTGGGACCACAACCAAATGCATCGGCCTCCTTATTCACTGTCCAGAACTCTAGAACCGAGTGTGGGTTTGCCCATGGACACCGGGTCTTACAGAGACATCGGCTCCTGATTCCAGCACAGGTGGATGGGGGACAGAGGCCGCCACAGCGAGGGAGCAAACTGCCCCCCCCGTCCTGCGAACCTTCAGACCCCAATTCTCCCTCCCTCCCAACTTTGAGACACCTGCTACCTTCCCTGGTCCCAACGGTCCCAGAAACCTTTCTCTCTGGCTTTCGCTGAATGGAAAAAACTAACAAGGG
>PVJH01042324.1:0-14431 GCA_004026705.1 Nesogale talazaci
TCCTGGGGCCTCTCCAGTCTAGCAAGGCTCCCTTCTTGGCAAGAGTGCCCTGGACCAAGGTGGTGTGCGCTGGGACACTGCTGCGCCACCCTTGTCCCTCCCAGTGCCCAGGGGTCCTCCTGCACCCGGGCCTCCCGGCACCTTGGCCCTCACAGACCCCTGACCGCTCCTGTGTGCAGAGTCGGCGGCCCCGCAGCCCCGCCGCGCTCCAGCCTGGCTGCTGCTCCCACTCACACACCCACCAGCCGTCAGCGCCCAGGAAGTCCCAGCGGCCGCTGTGGGCATCCCCAACACAGACACACACTATGCAGGCACCCCAGCCAGCAGGTCCATCCGTCATCCATGGCAGCTCGGAGAACGCCTCGGAGCGGCCACCAACCTGTCTGCCCGCTGCCCAGAGCCCCGCAGGCAGCCGAGGCACGGGGCGCATGCACTCCGGCAGCTGCGTGAGATCCGTCCAGGTGGGAACGTGAGGGCAGGGCGCCCTCCCTGTGCCCTGGAGTGCACCCCCACACACGGGTAAGAGGAGGAGACAAAGCTCCTAGGCCACACCCCTGGCAGGGGTCCGGGGCTCCAGGGACCTGCCCTGGAAGCATGACTGCTTCCTCCTGCTTCTGCCCATCAACCGAGGCTCAGCGTCCAGCATGCAGTCTGGGCGGCCCGGGGTCCCTGACTAGCACGGCCAGGGCCATCACTCCCCTCACGAGGCCTCATCCCTGCGGCTAACTTCTTCCTTCCCTGCTTCCCCCAGGAATGAACCCCACTCTGCTAGAGAGAGCCCTCCACAGAGCCTCCAGCACCCCTCCAAGCATCCCCAACTCCAGGCAATACCGACCTTTCCCCACCCGACAATGATGTGGGGGCATGGGGGGAAGGGCTCTTCCTTTTTCTGAGCCTCGTCCTCTGGTTACCCAGCATCCTGGGGCACAGAGGACAGGACGAGGGTGTCTTACCTGCCCAGCCAGGTTTCAGCCCTCCGCCCCCTGGCCCCAGACGTTGGAGTGTACTGAGCCCTCTTGCTGCCTCCGACCCTCCACTGTGCCTCTGGGCAAGGGCTCCAGGCTGCCTCAGTCAGCCCTCAGAGGGTTACCCCCACCTCACCCCCTACACAGGATCCAGGCTGGTCTGGGCTGCCAGGAAGGGACTTTGGGCACAGGGCCCAACCACCTGTCAGGTGGAATGCATGCGCGCTATGCCAGTGTGGGGTGCAGATTCCAGCAGCTGTTGGAGAGGCCCTGGGCCGCTTCATGTGCCATTCTGTCACCAAGCACCCTCGAATATATTGGGGTGGCCAACCAGCCCGCGTGCGCCCTGTGTCCTGCTGGTGCCAGTCATCAAGCAACCAGCAGGGTCCCTTGGGCCTCACACACCTTATCACCACTCGAGAGTGGCAGGTCCCTGCCTTTGTCAACAAAAAGATGGGCCCCTCCTCCACGCTGAACCCTGCTCTCAGGTTAAGTCTCTTGATTAAAGCCTCCCCGGTCATCCATCCCATGCTGGCCATGCGCCCCCCGCTTCCCTGCACCAGTGTCCATCACAGTCCTCCACCCTGTCACTGCTGTCCACCCTGTCCCCTGAGTGACTCTCCTGCCAGGGCCTCAGGGTGCGGGGTCCCCACAGGGCACTGTGCACACAGTTGCCCCAGCCGGACTTCCGCATGCGCCTCCCACCTCGCCTCCCCAGCCCACTATTCTAGGGTGAACCAGCTGGTGGTGGAGAGGACATGGTGCCCCAGCCTCCTGCATGCTGCCCAGACCAGCTGTGAGGGACTCCCAAGATCCCAGCAGGTGGCTGAACCTCGGGCACCCTAGTCCAGGGAAGTGCATAGGGGTGCCCCAACCAGGCCATGTCCATCTGGCAGGGCTTGGGGATGGCTGGCCTGCTGAGGCCGGGACTCCAGGACTGTTGCAGGAGACCCCCAGGATGGCGGCTGTGACCTGAGACCCAGGCAGGGGGCTCAAGCAGCTCCAGGCGCCTTCTTTAATGGAGCCCAGCTCTGGGCTCACGAGGAAAGCAGAGAAGGAAAGATGAGTGGCCGCCAGGTGGGGGCCAAGTCCAAGAACAGTGGTGCTGAGTCCTCACCCCCAGGAAGGGGTGTCTGAAGAAGGGACCAGGAGGTTGGTCCTGCCCAAGGGGACACATGGAGACCTTGAATGCTAGGCAGGATGCCCTTCACAGGGGATGCACGAGACCGGTCCTCCTGGGGGCATCGGCTGAGAGTGCCGGCCAACGTGGCAGCCATTGAGAGCATCAATTTTTACACAAGGCCGGGATGGGCTGGAGCGCCCCTCCCAGACAGATGCATTTGTCTGGGGCCACACCGTGCCCTCCCCCCCCCACCCCCACCCCTCACCCACACTTTGGCACCTGGTGGGGGCTCTGGGATTAGAAACCATGTTGGCCAGCCCAGCTGGATGCCTCATTAGGACTCCTGCCCTCTCCGGAGCCCCCAGCGTGCCCCTGCCCCCGCCTCCAGCACCTCCAGCCAAGCCCACCAGCTGCCTCCCTGGATCGTTCGGGGACCCGGGTCCGGCTGCCAGGCCAAGGCAGACGGCTCAGCCTCAGAACTGGACACGTCGCCGCCGCCGTGCCCCCAGTCAGGAGCCCTGGGGGAGCCCAGGCCGAGCGGAGCCCAGCTGAGCGGCGACAGCACTCAGATGCCACCCACCTCCCTCTATAAATAAACCTGTGTAGGAGACACCGCTCACCCAAAGAGTTCTCGCACAATTATATTTTAAAAAGCCAAGCAGATCGATAGGGACGGGGCCACCCTGGGGGCCCCTCCGCTCCAGGTGCAGAGACATCAGAGCAAGAGTGGTCCCTGGTGCCAGGGGCCAGGGGTGTGGGCGCGCGGGAAGGCCACAGGCCCGCCGCAGGACGCTATGAACGCAAGCGAGCACGGCCCGTGGCACAATTGAAGAGCAGCTATGTCCACTCAGTCCAGCTTCTCCCAGCACACAGTCCACAATCCCCACCTCCAAAAGGGTGGGGGGCGGGGGGAACGCCAGCTCTGTGGGCTCCGGGAAAGGGGCTCTGTCCCTCTGCTCTCCCTGGGAGCACCCCTGATACAGGGCAGGGAGAGTCCCCCAGGAAGTACAGCCACATGGACAGCCTTCCCCCACCCCCAGCAGTGCAGCTCCTAGGCACGCAAGGCGCCCTGAGGCTCCATCGCCCCCAACAGGCTGCCTGGAGTAAGCCGACCCCCAACACCTGTCCAGCACACAGCCCATTTTAGACTCTCATCAGCCCAGACCCCCACACCACAGCAGGGGTCAGCATATGGTGGTGCAGGGAGCCCAGAGGCAGTCGTGGGGGGTGCCTGGCTGCATCAATGAAGGCCGACCCGGGCCCCGCTTTGCCCGGACAGAGTGTCCCACACAAAGAAGCTTGGGGACCCTCAGGGTGACACCCCTATCACCGGTTTCTTCACTTAGACTGACTTTGATGCACGAGGGGGAAGCAAGAAGAGGTATATGATGGGGCTTCTAGATGGAGAAAGAGGATGGGGTGCAAAGAGGATGGGGTTCTGGGGTCCCCAAATCAGCTCCCCCTGGCCCTCCCAAGTTTCCCCAGGCCTCTTAGGGTTGGCACCACCAGGGGGGACGGACCATAGAATCTACACGCTGACTGTGCCTGAGCGCCCCCAGCTGTATGTGCCTTTCTACCCTCTCCATGGGGGCCCAGCAACAGACTGGCTGTGTATGGGGGGGGGGGTACACAGGTGGCTATTTTCACCCCACCTGTGAGTGGAGCACCTCCACCACACCTCCCCCTCAGAGCTGTGCAAACAATCTAGCTGCAAGTCCAGGGGACCCAGCCTGCCAGGAACACCTCCCAGTTCAAAGACACACAACCCCCCACCCCCGCCCCAGCTACAAGGGGACAGAGCTGCCAGATGCATGGCTGTCAGGGAGAGAAAGTGCAGGCCTGCTTGGCCCCCCTGGTCCTGTCCCCCACGCAGGCACGCTCACACGCACACGCAGGGAGAACAAACAGGGGCGGCACCCTCCAGGGACATTCCTGGGGCCTGGCACTCGCCTGAGGCCCACTATGGTACCCCCACCTGCTAGGACACCCCTCCTCCAGGATCAAAGTGGCTGGGCCTCCCCAGTGTCTCCCTGCAGGGAGAAAACATACCAGCCAGCAGCCTCCAAGGTCAGCCAGTGCCCGCCTGGGACACTTTGGCCCCAGTGCTCACTCAGACCCCCAAGCACCTCTGTCCCCCACCCATGGACCACACAGACCCTGGGCAGGTTCAGGCATGCCCCCTCCCAGTCCTCCCTTGAGCCCCAAGCGCTGGACCACCACCTCCCCCCTGGCAGGCGGGGAATCTGACTCACCCCGTGTTTGGATTTGAAAGAAGAGAAACACGGCTTTTATGACTTTTTTGGGTACAGATTCTTCTTTTGTGTCTAATATTTAGACACTGGCACACACGTGGGATGGGAAGGGAGGCACGCCCGACGTCCATCCCGGCACTGACGCCCCAGCTGGCCACAAATTTGGGGCTCACCTCAACTCCCATGGGCCCCCGAAGGCCAGCAACACCCCCTCCTCACAGAGTGGCACTCCTCCACCCACTGAGACCACCGCCCCCCAGGGCACCATCAGAGGGGATGCCAGCATGGATGACCATACTCCCTTGCTCGGGGTGGGGTGGGGGGGGGGCTTCCCTACTGCCCTCTACTTGCACAAGCCTGGTGTTTCTGGAATTTTCTGTTTATCACTCTCACAGGAGCAGAAGGCAGAGCCCCACCCTCTGAGGCCAAGCAATCGGGCTCAGGGGAGTGGGGAAGCACCAGAAGGTGACAGCGGGGAACCCCCCCTGACCTCGCTGCCACCTGCATTGGACTTCATTTCGACTGCCCGCAGAGAGTTTAGTTCAATTGGGTTCAAAGCCAACGTCACCGCCTCTCCCTCGCCTGAAACTGCCCAAACCCTGGCCAGTGCGACCAGGCCCCGCGGGTCTCTCCGCCACGCGGCGTGGAAACTTCACTCCTCTACCCGCTGCCCAGCGGGTCCTACTGGGGGTCAGACCTTAGGTCCACCCAGGGCGGAGAATACCCCGATGGCGACCACCGGCTACCACAGGCCACAGAAGTCCCCGCTATCCGCTATCCTTCCGGCTCACGCTGGCCTGACCGCTTCGCTGCCGTGCACTCGGTCCGGAGCCGGCTTTGGAACGAGGCGCCCATCCGGTCGGGAGAGGCACCGCCCCTGCCCCCCAGGAGCCAAGGCCGGACCCTCTGGATGGAAACGGGCCGGACATCCCGCGCCGAGCGACGCCCCCGCGCGCTCGGCCCGCACCGGTTCCAGGGAGCGGCGGCGCGCGGCGGCGGGCGCGGAGGGGTCGTGCGCCCCAGCCGGCCCGGGAAGGATATGGGTTACAGACGAGGCGGAGACACCAGCTGCGCGGCCGCGTGGTCTGCCCGAGGCAGAAGAAGACGGTGGTCGCCAGCGCCGGGTACGGGGCAGGTTGCTCCTCGTCTGCGCCCAGCTCGGCGGCGCGCCCGGAGGCCGGGCTACCGGGGGGCGACGCGCCCAGCCCGGACCCCAGCTCGGCCGCCGCCGCGTGCCCCGGCGCTCCAGGGCTTTCCGGGGACGCCCCCGCCGCCGCCGCCGCCGCCGCCGCCGCCGCCGCCGCCGCAGGGCCGGGGGGCGGCGCGCCCAGGGGCACCCGGACCTCGTCGGCCGCCGGTGCGCCCTCGGTCATGGTGGCGGCGGGCAGCACCTGCGGACACAGAGGAGCTGACCCGGGTCCCGGAGCGGCACCCCCACGCCGGCTCGGCCGCGGAGCTGCGGGCACCGAGGCGCCGGCCGAGAAGCCTTTGTCTTATTCTGATTGGAGACGAACGCGCCCCCCGCCCCCCACCCGTCCCTGCCCCCGCCCCCCCAACGAGGTCGGGGCGGCCCCTCCCCCGCCACCGAGGCGCAGAGGCCCCCCAGGGACAACCCCCACGGGCCCCGCTCAAGTTGGAGAGGGGTCCCAGAGAGCGGCAGGCGCGTGTCCCCCTTAAGTGCCTCACCTCGCTCCGGCGGACGGCGGCGTCCCCGCGGGCATCGCCCGGGCGGCGCGGTCACCGCGGACTGGGACGGCCACCCAGGCCCAGCTGCGATCGCCGCCGCCGTCCCCCGCCCGCGACCCCCGCCCGGCGGCCCCAGTTCAGGGCTCCAGCTCCGGCGGGCCGGACAGCCGCGAAGGCGTCCCGGACGCGGAGGGGGACTGCTCGGTGGGGGGCGGGGCGCGGACAGGGGGCGCGGGCCGGGGCGCCCGGAGGCTGCGGGGACCGGAGCCCATCCGCGCGCGGCGCAGGAAACTTCGGAGTGAGCGAGGAGGGGGGAGGGGAGCGGAGGAGGCGGCGCCGGGGGCGGGGCCAGCGCGCCGGGGGCAAGGGGGGGGTGCCGCTTGGGGGTGGGGCGGGAGCGCCCCTGGCAGGGAGGAGAACGGGGGCGCGAGGGGCCTAGGGACCCGCCCCGCCCCCAGGCTGAGAGGTGGGGTCCGGTGGGCGCGCTCCCAGCCCCCCGCCCCCCACGCGTGGTCACCAGGTGGCGCTAGTGGTGAGGATCTGGTGGGGGGTGGCGGGGGGCATCGCGACGTCCTTCCCCGCCCCCACTGCGGGGCAGCGCCCCTCCCCCTCTGGCGTCATGGGCAGGGGTCTGGAGGGGGCGGGGCTCAGGGAGGGTTGTGGGGGGGGCCGCAGTCCGTACCATTGCATGGCGTGCCCCTCCCCCACTGGGGTGCCCTGAGTGTGACAGTGAGCAAGGTGGGTGCAGAATGGGGGTGGCGTGGGGAATGTATGTGAGCGCTGTGTCCCTGGGAGGGCACCCTGCATCAGCACCCCGCTACACACACAGACACACAGACACACACAATTTCTATCAACTTACCGCAGGGGCGCGGTCCCTCCTGGGAAATGTGGCCAGACAACTCAGTAGCCACCTTCCGCCACCCCCACTCCCCTGAGATCACCCACTCCTCTCTGTTCCTGGGCTCCAGGGGCCTGTGGATGGAGAAGGGCAGACCCCCTCTCCCCATGCCCCCACCAGCCCCAGGGGTCTAGAACAGACACTGTCCCACTAAAGAGCCCTCAAAAAACTCAGGACCCATGGAGACTCCAAGAGGAGAAGGCCCCACCAAGTGAGGGGGGTAGGCTCTTGAGTCCTGCCTCCCCCCCACCCCATCTTTCCAGAGGAGGCATGCTCCATTGCCCTAACCCTCACTACTCTCCCTGTCCCGCCCCCGCCAAGGAAAATGCAGCCCCCCCCCCCAAACTGAGCTGGGAGAAGAGCCAGCAGGAGCCCTCCACTGGACACAGACTTCACCGTGTCCAGTCTGGTGCCCCTAGATAGACCTCACCCATCTTGCTCAGAGCTCCCCATGGGGGACTCCAGACTTGAAGAGCTACAGCTGGAGTTGTGACCTTCTGCACTCTCTCTCCTCACAGACAGATCACCTTGGAGAAGTTTGCCCTCCTGAATGGGGTGGGGGTGGGCATTAGGGGGGACGTGGGGGCTGTGAGTATACTTCACAGCTAATTGAAAGTACCGTTTTCAGGACACTCACAGGAACCCCAGAAGAAAAACTTGGGGGTCTATTTTGGGACAGTCAGCCACTGAAGACACAGAGGGGCCCAGTCCTGTTTGGGCATGCGGGAGCGCCCGGTACACTGCCTGGCAGCTGGTCTTTCTTTTTCCTGACCGGAGGGGCGGAAACAGGACCCCTGATAAGAATGCTGTGCCGTGGTCCTTGCCTGGGAGGGGCACAGGAGGAGGGTGATGTGTGGGTGGGGGGGCCCAGCTGGGACTGAAGATCCTCAGGGAGCAAAGTGGACTTCAGCCACTGAGCAGCTGGGAGAGCCCAGGCCCTATTCCCCAAGGGGCTGGCATAGAGCTTCAGCGGGGCCCTGCCCTGGGCAAGGACTCCCTGCAGTCCCTGAACCTGTGCCCTTCCCCACTGAAAGCTCTGGCCAGGGCGGTCAGTAACTTACTGGATACACGGGTTGGGCAGGGGGAGGTCCACATGCGTCAGGCCCCTAGGAGAGTGCAGGGGGAGCAGGCCACAGGCAGGCCTGGGATAGGAGACACATCACAAGCAGTGTGAGGTGCCATGGAGAGCGTGCCAAGGCCCGGTGGTCAGCCAGGTGGAGCTGGATTAATTTGGGGTTCCTTGGAGGGGGAGGAGGGAGAGGAGGGGATGTGTGGGATTCCCACAGGACTCTGAATCCCAAGAAGGAAGTGTCCAGGGTCTGAAAGGGACCGTGTCTGCCACTGGCCTCTGTCATACTCGGCCCTCTAGAGAAAGGCCCTCTGCATTTCCAAGACCAAATCCCTGACCTGATACTCACAGGCTCTGAGTTCCTCAGGACAGGGGTGAGAGAGGACCAGGCAGACCTGGGAAGCGGCTGTCCCTTACCGTCTGCCCCTGGACAGATGGGAGGCAGCACTGGTCCCATCCTCACTTCATGCTGACTTCTGGGGCTGCTGCTCACGGAACCCAGGGCCTCTCTGGTTCTGGAAAGAGGGGCCACCATGGTGCCGAGGACGGGTCGACGGGGAAGTGAGAGAGAGAGATGAGCAGGCGCGAACCCAACCCACTGCCACTGTGGTGACTTGGTCTCTTCGTGCCCTGCAGGCCAGGGGCGAACTGTCCCTGTGGGTCTGTGAGACTGGAACTCTGGGAAACCCCGTCGGTCTCCCTCGGGGTGGCTAGCAGTTTCAAACCGGGGATCTCGTGAGTAGGAGTCCCGTGCTTAACCAGCCTCCCTCCAGGGCTCTTGTAGATCAGGCAGTGACTGGATAGTGAGGGAGAGATGAGCTGAAAACAAAACCCTTCCCCTTCAGGAGCCAGAGCCAGAGATTCCCAGGTTTTGGTGGAGTCAGTGAGGGTTTGAATGTTGGCATTCCAATAATGTAATTAAACTATATGGTGTGTGTGTGTGTGTGTGTGTGTGTGTGTGTGTGAGAGAGAGAGAGAGAGAGGGAGAGAGAGAGAGAGAGGGAGAGAGAGAGAGAGAGAGAGAGAGAGAGAGAGAGAGAGAGAGAGAGAGAGAGAGAATCCATCCTCTGGGTCTCTAGAGATTTTTTTCCACGTCTTGTTATTTCCTCTTCTTCTTTTTCTTTCTTAAGGGTGAAGTGACTTTGAGGCTTGTGTTTTTCAAGGCAGAGAGCCGGTGGTTTGGAGGTGGGGGGCTGGAGTGGGGACAGACAAGCTGGCAAGCAGCAGCAACAAGACGCCTCTCCCAAGCAGGACGCCACCTGGAGAGCTGGGGTGAGCATGATCTGGGGAGTGGGCCTCCACTATGCGATGGCGGCCTGGGGTGCCTGCCCTAGCCCCAGGGCCTAGGACCCTTTAGCTGTCCACTCACCTGCGCCTCCGTCCTCAGGGCTGTGTCCAGGGTGGCGCCGTCCACCTGAGACGGATCATATCCCATCTCTCCCCAGATCAGCCACCTCTTCCCCCACTCCCGCCCCTGCAGGGATCCCTTAGGTGCTCCAGGTCAAGTCTGATCTACAAGCAGCCTGTCCCTGCGCTCCAGCACGGGCCCTCCTGCGGGCACAACCTCCAGCCTCTCTCTCCACCTGCCTCCTTCAGGCCAGATGGCAGCCAGGCCTCCAGGCCCCCCACTGCGACCGGTCTCTCTCTTTTTTCTAATCATTGTCTTGACCAGTGCTTGGAGCAGCTCTGCTGACTGGGCAGAGGGCTGTCCCCCAGGCTCCTGCGATGACCGCCTGCTATCCCAGAGTCCTCGAAGATGGCAGAACATCTTTGCAGGTGTCCTGCTTGGGTCCCATGGAGCACACCTGTGCCCAGGTGGGAAGCCTGGGCCATACTCGTGAGTGAAGGCGGGGCAGAACGGGCTCAGGTCCAGGATCAGAATTCAAACCCAGAGCCATGGGCTGCGATGCTGGGGGGTAGGGGGGTGGTGGTGGTGGTGGTGGTGGAAGTGGTTGCCTCCCTGCCCAGGCCCCCTCCAGGGGCAACCAATGTGACTCCGGGGCCTCCCATGTCCCCCCTCACTCTCGGGGTACACAGCTCTGAAAAGCGGGAGCCTGGACCCCCTCTGGTGGCCTGTGTGGAAAGCCTGGGTCCTTCGCTCACAGCCTGTGTCCCAGATGACCCTGCCACTGTCCCATCCCAACCTTCACTTCCCAGTGAAGTGCTGCCAGAAGGGTCCTGAGAACCCAGAACCTGACCCCCACGGGTGAGCCTCCCCTCCTCCCGGCCCATTCTGTCTGGCTGCCACATGGGCATGGGTGACCTGAGAGGCAGGCTAGGCTACCTCCACCAGGCACGGAACCAAGGAGCTGGAGCTGAGCCCACGACCCGGTGAGCTCTCAGGTGGCTTCCAGGCCAAGAAAGGTGTCCCAAGCCGACCAGCCAGTCAGCCCCTGTTGGAGCCAGGAGCCCCTGGAAGCGGGTCCTCCTTCCCAGCCTCTGCCTGTCACTTCCCAAAAGTCTTCCATCAAGGCTGTTGGTAACCACAGCAGGAGACCCCACCCTGAGCGACCCCCTGCAGGCACCGTGGCACCCTGAGAATGCAGGGAGCCCTGAGAGGCCTGTCCAGACGGCACACCTGCCCTTGGACGCAGCCACCTCCTCTGTCTCGGGGTACGGAAGTTGGGGGCCCGTTCACCACCTGAGGTTCCTGCTGGGCTGAGGGGAGGGAGGCGGCTCGTAGATACACATCACGGGGTAGGCACGGACCCCTGGGGAGACGCAGCGTTTCCGTGTTGGACTGCTCACCGCAGGGTCAGGAGTTCAAAGCCGGCAGCTGCCACTCTGCAAAGAAGGAGGGCTTTCTGCTCCCGTGAGAAGCGGCCGTCTTGGGCACCCACAAGGGCAGTGGGTCACCGTGGGCCAACAGGGACTCCCTGACAGTGCGTTTGGGTTGGGTTTTATTTGGGGGGGGGGGAGGATAAGGAGAGGGACACATCGAGCCACCAACTAGAACATCAGCAGTTCAAAGTCACCTGCTGGCCCTGGGGTCCATGCCGTCGGGGAACAGTGAAGGGGTGAGCACTGGAAGGATTCTGGGGACTCCTGAACCCCCCTAGCTATGCCAGGAGGAGGGATGTGCTCACCACCCTGGGCGGGGGGGGGTCCCCGTGAGGTGGTGGGCCCACTTCATGGGCGCTAAGGGCCATTGCACCTCGCAGGATTCTAACCCAGCCGTGGTGGGAGGAAAGCTCTTTTTTTGGGGGGGAGGGGGTCTCAACAATGAGGGTAATGGGAGTCTCAGTGACGTCCCCAAGGGCTCAGGCAGTGACATCTGGGGAAGCTTCTACACCTACAGGGGGGCGTGAACAGAGCCGGGGTGACAGCTGGGTGGCGGCTGGTGGACATGTTTCTTCATAGGTGTGGACTCAGACTTCAAGGCCGCATACCTTCCCTACACGGTCACCAGGGCTGACCCAGCCTAGGAGGGGCAGGGAGACCAGGGCCATCCCCCCTGCCCAGACTTACCTCGAGAGAGCACTCACTGGCCTGGGATTAGACACATGGGGCCCCCATACTGGACCTTGACCGTCAGCCTACCCCCTGGATGTCTGGGGAGGGACCCTAAGGTTGGACGGGGGTTAGGTGGGGGGGGGGATATTGAAAGACGCAGTCCAGGCTCTGGGAGTGGGGGTGGGAGGACAGACCCTGAGTGTGGCTGGATGGACTTTAAAAGGTAGAAGGCCCCACACCCCACCCAGCTCTGCCTGCAGGGGTGAACCCGTTAACTCACGGCCTCAGAGACCCACTTGGGGAGCCCTTGTGCACAAAGGGACCCCAAATGGAACCCCCAGCCCTAGTCTGCTGCCAACCCTCCTCCTGGGCCCCGGCTGCCAGCCGTGGGGTCTCCCAGAGAGGGTCTGGTCCTGCTGCACCCAGAGTCGGGGCCTCTTGCTCCCCCTTGGGGGCATTTCCCAGAATAGGGGAGGAGTCTGCCGGTGCCTGCCCTGGAGTCCTCACCCCACCCCTGCACTGGGGCCTGAGCTCAGTCCCCCCAGCTGAGAACCTCGGATCCCCAGAGGACAGGCGGGGACAGACCACCACAGGGCCGGGGTCCACGTGGGGATGGGGAGGGGCAGGGCATCTGGTGGGCTGCTTGGAAGAGGTGGCTCCAAAGGTTGAGTGGCCACACCCCAGGGGCACAGCGGGGAGGGAGGCAGCCTGGGAAGGGTCCTGTCAGGAATGGGGAGGGCTCCTTGGCTTTCACTGTGTGTTGTTGGCTCCCACTTTACAACCTGGTTTTCTCTGCAGATAACTGAATGGGGCATCAGTACAGGTGAGGGTCACCTGGGGGGGGGAGGTGTATGGGGGCACTGGGAGAGAAAGAGACACCAGTTGAGTGAGTCCACCTCCACGGGGCCCCGCCCTTTCCACAGAGCATCGGGTTATGAGTTTATCTTCCTGGTTACTGACTGAAGGCGTCACCTGCTAAATATTTGAACAGCCTTCACGAGGCCCAGATGCCCCTTCCTTGGGATGACAAAGGTCGCTGGTTGGACCCCCTCTGAGGCGCTGGGTCTGGCCCCTCCCCTGCCAGTGGCAGAGGGTCTGGGGTCTGCGTGCCATCCCTGCCCCCGTGGGCATTTCTGAAACTCACTGCAGCATCTTCATACTCCACGGGAGGCTTCTTGATGTCCACCTAGAGCCTGTGTCCCCTGGCATTCTGGGCTGGTCTGTCACAGGCGAGGTGAGGGACACTGTCCCAAAGCCACAAGGCTGCTCAGAAGGTCACCGCTCACCAGCAGCCAGAGACCCAGGGTCCCCACTCCCTGCTCAAGGACACCCCTTCCTCAGAAAACAGATGGAATGTTTCCAGGGGGAGGAATAGCTGGCTTCTCATCCTGGGCCACAAGGTCCCCCCTGCCCCTGGGCCTCTGCACTGTCTCTGCCCTGCACCCTGGACACACACCCTGTGGCCACCAGATGACCAGAGCCAGCCAGGGCAGGAGGCCCCAGAGTCGGAGGGGGTCCAGAGGGAAAAGACAGATTCCAGCAGAAAGGACTAGCCCTTCTGTGCCTGTCCAGCATAGCGGGGGGAGGGGTGGGGTTGTCATGTTCTCTCAGGACAGCTTGATCCTGCCAAAGTTGTGGGTGGCCTGTGTGCCCAGTCAGGGACAGGCAGTGGACTCAGACACACAGTAAGGCAAGGTCTGACTGGGCTGTCCATGCCCCTCGCCCCCCGCCCCAGCCTTGCCCCATGCCCTGCGGGCCCTCCTGGTGGCACTGAGCAAAGATATCCCAAAGAGGCCCTCAGAGCCCAAGCTCTCTCCTCCTCCAGTCCCAAAGCTCCCCGCTCACCACCTAGGGCCTGGGGGAGGCCTGCCAAGGACCGCAGGCAGCGAGCAACTGTCCAGCTCCAGTGTCTTGCTGCGTGAGCATGGCCTATACCCTGACCAGCGTGACCTGCCCACACCTGGGCATCTGCTGCCTGCCGGGCAGCAAGGTGCTCTGGACATGGCGATGCTGAGCCTGGCTGCACCACGTCCCTCTGCGGCCGAGGCCCTGGGACACACCCTGGACACGGACAGACCTCAGCTGTGGGCTCTAGGAGCAAGGCCATCTTGACCCAGAGTGAGTGATGCCCAGGGGAGGGACTGCCAGGGGGGCCGGGGACCACTCTGTCTTGCTGGCCACTCCAGTAGAGAGTGGGCCTCAAGGGGTTGGCTGTCAGTTTCCCATAAGCCCTCCTGGACAGCCAGGAGGACAGGGCTTGTCCATATTTTTTTGTGTTTCTTTTCTTTCTTTCTTTCTTTTTTTTTTTTTTTGTGGCATCACTGCCCTGGTGGGAGTAGGAAGCCCAGCCTTGCTCCTGGAGAGTTGTTGCTAGATTTGAACCGTCAACCCTGTGGGCCACAGTCCCGCACACAACCACTACACCACCAGGGCTCAGCCCGCCCATACTTTTGTTTTGTTTTGTTTTTGTTTTGGGGGGCATCACTGCCTTCCGGCGGTTGTGGCTCCTGAGAGCCGCCGCTGGATTTGAACTACCAAGCCCACGGGCCGCAGTCGCGCACTCAACCACTTACGCCACTGGGGCTCAGCCCCACTTTTTTTGGGGGGGGGGGATTACTGCTCTCTGGCGGTGGGAGGAGGAGGCCCAGCCCCACTGCTGGAATTGAACCTCCGTCCCAGTGGGCCGCAGTCCCGCGCACAACCACTACGCCAACAGGGCTCAGCCCCAGCCCCACTTTTTTTTATTAGTAAATCAGCCCCCACAGCACCCTGGAAGTGCCAGGGGCTATGTGTCAGGCTCTTAAAGGTAAAGCTGGCGTGGGAGAGAGGGGGCTCCCCACTTTCCTATTCCCATCAGGAGGGACCACCGTCTCGGACACCCAAGGGGCAGCTCTGCCTTGGCCTGCCATGAGTCAGCATCGCTGGCTAACAGCCATGCTGCTGCCATCCCAAAAGGTGGCTTCCTGGGAGTGGTCACGATAA
>PVJH01042325.1:0-14374 GCA_004026705.1 Nesogale talazaci
AAACTAGCAGGGTTTAATGAGGGAAGGCTTAGGGGGCAGCCATGCCCTCCATATTTCTTTGGCTATTTGAGTAATACTTTCTCTCTGCTTTATCTGAGGCACCCAGCAGCTAATGAATTCTTGATGCTAGCTCTCTAGTTCACCCCCTTCTTCCTCTGTAGAAAGTGAGGCCTTGTCCTCAGTGGTGTTATCCATTCAATACCTTCTTGGTTCAGCCCTGGCTCCTCAGTCCTGTCTTCTTTCAGTTTCCACCCCATCCACCCCAATTTTTTGTTTCCCCTCAGTGTCCATCACACTTATTTTTTTCACTTTAAAAACTGCCCACACATCCCTTCCTTTGTTTCCTTTTCATCCCTCCTCCAGGTTGGGAAGTTGACAATCCCCAAGCCTGTCCTCATCCGGGTCCTTTCTTCCCTTATCTGCCCCAGTGAGTTTCTATAGAACTGATTCCAACTTACAATAAGCCCTTGTGTGCCCCTCATAAAGTTTTCGGCAATTGATTTTTCTCAAGACAGGCCCTTCTTCCAAGTCAATGCTGGGTGGACTTAACCCTTTCTTCTTTCCTTTTGTGGCCAAGGATTGAACCACTCATACCACACAGGGATACGCCATAATCTGCCCTGCCATCCATCTCTTTCAATATAAGTGCCCCAAATCTCAATTCCTCAGTTCCCCAGATTCAGTCCATAGCTCTTTGATTTCATTGTGCCCTGACTCACCATCCTAATGGTGCGATGAACTTCCCATACCTAGGAGTTCCTCAGCTGCTTCCCTCAATCATGATGTTCTCCCAATTGGCCCCAGAGTCTGAGTTATTCTCAGTTCATTTCCCCAGACCTCTTCTTCTTTTCTCTGAACTTCATTCTCCAGACTTGTTTACTCACCTCCTTATCCTCTTAACCTGATCTCCCTCATCCTCAACTTTTCAATCTCTGGAACCTGTTCTTCTGAAACTCCTCCCCTTCAGGCCAAACCTGGCCAGATTCTAAGGGTGGTCCAGAATGACTTACCAGTTCAGTCCTTCTTCCTGCTTACCTCCAGGCAGCCTGGGTTCTGCCTGGCTTAACAAAGCACCTGCATCTCTTTTACTTGATTTTCCCGGGACTCTGAACCACTGACTATAAAAACGGGAAGCCCTGAATAGGGCCACAGTAATCCCCATGGTATTGAGTTACCATGGGGATGGGCTGGCAACCAGGCTCCTTAATCTTCACAAACACCCTAGGGCCCCTGGTGCTTAAAGGGCCAGAGACACTAGGATAGAAGTTAAGCAAATAGAAGGTAGACCTTCAAAGAGTCAAATAATGCCATGATAGCTCAAGGGATTCAGGAACATTGACTGTACCTAATATTAGGAGTGCACAGGGCTCTTTTTGTATTCTGCCTATCTCGATCTTACTTCTCATGCAGCCTGAAATTTGCTCTGAAGTGGTCAGGATACAGCAGCTGCCACTATGGTAAAGAAAACAAAGGTACGCCTCTTTTACATGCATCAATTTAATTGAACAAAAACATGACCATGGGAGTTGCAATGCCTGGAGAGTGAACCTATTTTTGCCTACCAATCCCCAAGAATGGTTTGGGGAAGGGACAAAGAGATGGAAACAGGGTCTTCAGAAGTGTTCACTGAGGAGGAGGACATTTAGAGAAACAACCATCTCACATTTTAGCATTTTCGTTTGATACCAGTTTGGGTGGTTTTGTAGTAATGCAGCTTAACTCACCCACGTGTGCAGCTTCTTTCAACTGACAACCCCTAACAAGGTTTGAACCAGTTTGTCCTTACACAACAGCCTATCTGTGCCTACAGAATTGGTTCTCCAAATGTCTGCCCCTGAAGGACAATTTGTCACCACATTGAAGATCGGGTCAAGGGGAAGCCGCTTAATCTCCTCTAGGTTTGGATCTTCCTCCTTGGAAATGTGGCAGCTGCATTTCCAGGTTTCTTCCTATTGGAGTCTCTTTATCATTCTACTAATGATGATGAAATGATGTGGGGTTCCTGGTCTCATTTTAGCATCGGAACTCCGCTATAGTGATTATCACTATCTCCCTATAGCCGCAGACGAATCTTGATCAGGGACATTAAGTGCACATTCAGCAGCACCACTTGCTGGCAAGGGTTGCACTGGAACCACACTCTGGTGCGGCATTTTGACCTCTATCACCCAGGAGACAGGTCTCCATAAGAGGTGCCCACTGACAGCACCACTGCTCTCTTTACTTTCTTTCACAGAAAGTAAAGTTCTTCACTACCTTTGAGGTTATAGAGTGGTGCACCAAGAATTAGATAGGACAAGAAGGTCACAGGTGGAAAAAGAGCTTGCAAATATTAGAAAGCAAGGAGAGCATCCTGCAGAAGTGAGATTTCTTTAGTTTGTTGAGAATGGTTCCTCCTCCTCTCAGTTTTTTAATTAAACATAGGAAACTGAGGTCCAATATAAGGGGCAACTTTAGGATCCATCAGTTAGCTAGTCACAAAGCTGGTGCTCAAGTCCCTGTTTGGTTTTTTTTTTTTTTGCAGCCATATTCATTGTTTCTTTCATGCCAGTTTAAAAACTAAGATATACAAAAAAATAAAATGCTGTTGAATCAATCCCAAGTCATGGCAACCCCATGTGTATCCAAGTTGAATTATGTTTTGTAAGATTTTCAATGAGTGTGTTTTTTTTCCCCCAGAAGTGTTTCTCTAGGTCTTTCTACCCAGGCACTTCTAAGAGGACCTGAACCTTCTGCCTTGTGGATAGGAACCAAAGACATTCATGATTTGCACTACACAGGACATTCTACTCCAACATTAAACACTAAAACCAAAAAACCCTCTCTGCCATTGAGTGGATTCCAATGTGAAACAACCCTCCAGGCAGAGGATAACTGCCCCGTGATCTTCCAAAACGGTGCACCTAGGGGAATAGAAAGTCTCATCTTTCTCTGCGAGTGACTGAGACTGTGCAGGGCCTCCAGATCAGGTCATCCAGTCACTCTTGGACCGTCACATCGATCGCCTCTACTCAAAGTCTACAGGGAAGCAGAAAGGACGGAAAGCAAAATGCCGAAAGCCTTGTCTTAAATGATAAAAAAGTAAGTCAAAAGGATCAAATGGTCTCTTCCTGGAATCACAGAATCTACAAAAGAGAAGGATTTTTAAGATAATGCGGCCTCACAATTTTTGAATCTTGTTAGTGCTGAGGAATGGACACAGCATACCACAGGCAATTCCATACTTGTAACATTGAAGACATGGTTTGAGTTGTGCAAACATGGTCAGCATCCCTTTCTGAGCTTTTCCTCTGCCATTCAAATAAACTCTCCTAAGATCCTTAACTAGTCTTTCAAGTTTTTATGTCTATTTGATTATACACAGATAGATTCTGAAAGAGGAAATGTTCAAGAAAGAGCATTGTGCATCAGTTGATATTTTATCATATGCATTGATTACACTTAAAATTCAAAAAATAATAATTTGAAGGTTAAGTGGATAATGCCAAGTGGGTAGATGTTTGATTTTTCCATTTTATATACTTCTGTAGTCTATAATTTTTGCCAAACCTTCCCATCTATAATTATATAGATTAGAAAATTCAGGCCTATAAAAATTAAATTGCTTATCCAATATTTCAAAAAAAGAAATAAACAAAAGGACTACTTATTATGGTTCCATTTGAAAACTATAGACAAGAAAAATCAGTATGACTAGGGTTGAGTCCTACATCTGACATTCATTGTGTGAAAACCGACCCTTAACAACAACAAAATGAACTTCAGAGAGCCTCCGACTGCTCAAATGATATGAAAGAGCACAACAGTAATCGTGCCACCTTGTCAGATCACTATGTGACAATGAATGAGACCATCTTTACCAGGCTAGTGCCTGGCGTGGTCTTTGCTTTCACAGAGAACAGTGTCTGCTCAGTCTCTTTCCCTCCCTTTCCACCCATTCTTCAGTTGATTGCAATCTAGGTTCTGTTAAAGTGGTCTTCCTAAAATCACTAATGGTTTCCTAAGAGTCAAATTCAATAGCTTTGACGTCACTTTTCTGCAGCATGTCACACCACTAGCCTCACTTTTATTTTTAGCAATGCTCACTTCTCTGGCTTCGTGGCACAGGATGCTCTCTTCTGACTCTCTTTCCGAATCTTGCTCCCTACTCTTCAGTCTTCCTCACCAACCCCTTCACTTTATTCTGCTTCCTCGATGACAGCGTAACATCTCTCTTGCCTCTTAAATGGCATAGCAGCAGTGATCAGACTATAAGTCAGTATGTAAGCAATATTTTGCTTTTCTTAAATATAAGAGAAAACAAATATAACGGAAAGGAATAGTTCTAAAGTATTATGGTGCACTCCCCTTTAGTAATATTATCATGAAATCCTTGTTTCAGTCATATATGTTAATGTGTGCATCCTTGATCACGGTAAAGGAATTCACCTTTCCTTTGAGCTTCAGTCCAAAACACAACCTTAAAGAATGTCTGGGCTCCAGTCATTGTGTTTTCTCCAGAATAAGCTTAAATGAGTCCCTGGCAACTCACACCAGCTTATGAGGTGAAACTCCATTTTTCATATCAAGCATTTGGCCTGAAATCCAGATGGGAACATTCCATTTCCTTTGGACACCATCGTTTGGTGACTCATAGACATCTCAACTTCAAACTGTACACATCTGAACGTAGAGTTCCCCACAAGCCTCCTGCTTGTCATTCATCTACTAATTTAATCCATTCAATAAATATCATTCACCTACCCACTTATTCATTTATCCACACACTCATGAACATGGACCAGATACCAAGAAGTGTGTTAGGCATTAGAGAAACAAAGGTAATGATGGCACTGTATCTGTTCTCACTAAAGTCGCAGTCAGAAATAGAAAAATAAACAATGGGTTTACTTATTGTCTATTGTTGTTTATAGTTGCCCAGCTGCAGAAATAAGACCCAGGCTGCTCTAGTAGTAAAGAAGATGGACAAACTAAGCCAACATGGGGAGTCTAAGGAAGTTTTCCAGATCTACAAACCCCACCTGAGGCTTCAGGTAAGAATAACTGCTAATCGGAGGAAAAGATGAGGTCAGGTAGTGAGGGTGTGTGCGCAGAGGAAACCAATCTGTGTATCACTGTCATCAAGCCAATTCCATCTCAGAGAGACCCTATAGGACAAAGTAGAACTGTCTTGTTTCCAAAGTCGTCCATCTACATGGAAGTAGGAAGCCCCCCTGAGCAGCTGGTGGTTCGAACCACTGACCCTGCGGATCGCATTCCAGCGTGTATACTACACGCTCTGTATATCATCTAGCTACCTGACAGGTAACCCAAGACACCAACAGGGCCCCATTGGGCAAGGCAAAAAGACCACTCTTGAAGGAGAAGATAGCATGAGGAAAGATAGAAAATCAACAAACAAATGAATTGCCATGGAGGCAGTTCCATCTCATCCCCAGCCCCGGTGGGTTTCTGAGATTGTAATTGTTTATGGGATTTGAGAGTCTCCTCTTTCTCCCTTGGAGCAGCGGGTGGTCTCAAACTGCCAGCCATGCAGCTCTCAGTCCAATGCGTCACCGTACACTACCAAGACTCCTAGCGTGAGGAAAGACACATGCAAGAGACTAGCTGAAATCCGGTGGGAAGCAACAAAGGGCATGATTGAAAAGACAGGGAAAGATTAGATGGTGCAGATTCCTGTGTACCCTGTGCAAAAGCTTTCCTTTTAATCTGGCCAGAGCTGTGGAGACAGGGAAGGGTTTACGTAAAAGAGAGTCATGGTTTGATTTACACTTGAGACAAATCACTCTGGTGAGTAATTTCGAAGAAGGACCATAGACAACCTACATTACAATGGAGAGCTGAACCACAGTCTCCATACCGCAGAGCTGAGAGAAGATGGCTTTAATGAAAACAGTGCTGACGTGGTGGGTGGGTGTTGTCAAGTCAGCTCCAACTCAGAGTCCCCCTGGGCACGACAGAAGGAAGCCCCGTGGCCCTGTGCCCTCTTCACAGTCATTGTTTGAGGTCAGCCCATAGCTTCAGCCACTGTGTCAATCCACATCCTCAATGGTCTTCTTCTTTTCTTTTGATCCTCTATTTTACCAAGCAGGATGTCCTTTCCCAAGCTCTGTTCTCTCCTGATAACATGTTTAAAGTTTGCAAGAAGAGATTTTACCACTCTACTGTCTAAGGAACATTCTGGTTGTACTGCTTCCAAGACAGATTTGTTTGTTCTTCTGACAGTCCACAGTATTTTCAATATTCTTCACCAGCGCCATGATTAAAATGTATCAATTCTTCTCTGGACTTTCTAATTCATAGTCCAACTTTCACATGCACACGAGACTACAGAAAATAGTGGGGTTTGGGTCAGACTCACCTGAGTGATCAGAGTGAATCCTCGTGCTTCCACATTTTAAACATTGACTATGGACCCAAGCAAAATAAAATCCTTGTCACTGCAACCTTTTTTTAATTTAAGCACTTAAAAAAATTAAAAGCTTTGTCATAAAGTCAATTTCAATTCACAATGACCTTTCAGACAGTATGCCCCTGCCCCCCCCTCCATGGTGTACACAGCTTTAATCTGTATGAAAATAGATTGCCACATCTATACCCTACAGATTAGCTAGTAGATTCATACCACCGACCCTTTAGTTTACAGTCAAGTGCTTAGATACAATGCCATTATGGGTCCTTTCTACCTTTTTTACTAGGCCTCAAATCTCTCTTACCTGTCCATTTCCATAATTTCTCCCTAATTCAGAGAGTTCATCCTCCTTAATCATGAATATCTTGATACTCTCCGCATATCTCCCCTTGCACTCATCTTGCTCCTCACTCCACCATTCCTGTAGAAAATGAAATGGAAAAGGCCGACAGACATAAGATTACAGATGGCCTTGAAATCCTACTCTTGGAAATGGAGGGACATGATAAGGATGTGATTGCAATTTTTCTTGGAGGAGAAAACCCTCAATGTCACTTCACTGCCTAGAGAAGAGCCTAAAAGTCATGAGTCTGGTGTGTGTCTGTCTTTCATTTATCACTCACAGCCCCCCAACCACCCACCCACCTCTTTCCCATCATATGTTCTACAGTTCTAAAGAACTCACAATTCCTTGGACAGTATAAAGAAAAAGAAAAAAACTATCTGTTTCTATTTCATACTAACGTGACTTGGCATGCAATGTTTCCCCTTTCTGGAATGCTCCTCTTGTCTCCCCACCCTCACATCTGCTTGAAAGATTGCTCCTCCTCCTTGAAGATTCGGCTCAGTCACCTCATTTTCCATAATATCTTCCCTGACATCCACCACAACCTCAAACAGATTGGATCACACCCATCTTCACACCATTACTGCACCCCGTGCATATGGCTATGGGATCACTGAGCGCACTGTACTGCAATCAATTTTGTGCATGTCTGTCTCCTACCAGACGGGGAGCAACTTGAATTCTTTCTCTCCTTGACATCCTGAGCAATGCCTGCCACATGGTTGCGACTCGAGACATGTTTACTGAGAAGGAGTGAATGAATAAAATAAACAAAATGACTGGAACAGATCGTCTGCCTCCATCGAGCCCAGTTTTTTATAGCAAAGATATCAGAAAGGCACTCTACCCACTGACATCTGAGAACTTCACACGCTTCCTGCTTTTCTTTCTCCAAGTGCTGGAAGAGTCAGCGTCCTCTAAAGGGTTCATATAAAAACCAGGAGAATCAAGAAGCCATTGTCACAAGATACATTTTAACTCATGGCGATCCTGTGTGATAAAGAATAGAATTGCTCCACAGTGTTCTCTCAGCTGTAATCTTCATGGAAGAACACCTGCACACCTTTCTTCCATAGCACCTCTGGGTAGGTTTCAACTACCAACCATTAGGTTTGTACTGAGCACAAGCAGTTTGCATCAGCCAGGGATTGCCTGTCCCAATCATCTCTCGTATTCAATCGTTCCTACTACATGAGTTCTCATTAGTTTAAATGTCACGTAATTTAGATAAAATGATCTTCCTTCATCCTCAAATACTACCTTAGATAGACACACAACTTCTGGCTCCACTATCTCTTCCCCTTGCTTAGTATTGTCAATGTCACTCAGACCTCAAAACTGGATGTTATCTTTACCTTTTCCCTCTCTTTTGCTTCCCATATCCAATAATAACCCATGAGTCCTTTCAGTTTCTAATGCTAAGAATCTGTTACTATTACCTTGAATATCTATAATCATCTTCTGACTAATTTGCCTGGAATAAGATTTATTTTTCATTTTTCAATGGCACAACCTATAAATAGATAATGACTGTTAAGCATTAAAGTATATACTTACTCCCACTGCCACTGGGGCTATACTGACTCATCAGACCCTACCAGTCATGGTAGAGCTACCACTATGGCTTCCTGTGACTGTAACTCTTTCTGGGAGTAAAAATCTGATGGTTTCAAATGGCTAACCTTGCCATTTGTAGCCAAGCACGTAACCATTATGTCACCAGGGACCCTGGGATAAGGCCTTAGTATAAACAAGTATAAAGGAAACTTGGAATAATATAAATCAGCACTATCCAGGCTAACAGGTCTGTTAGCCTCTTTAAAAGTGAAAAAAAAAAGAATTTATAAGTGTTAAGATGAGTCTGCATATGCTAATTAAACACTGTTCTCCTCTCCCCCAATCTCCCACACCCAAGTCTGGCCTTTTGAGTGTATAAGTTGTAAGGGGGGAAATCCTCACTACCATTAAATAATTTCCTAACTCATAGTGATCCCCTAGGATAGGGCAGAACTGGCCTTGTGTGCTTCTGTGACCATAACCCTGTACAAGAGTAGAATTCCCTATATTTCTGCCTCCTCAAAGAGGTTGGTGGTTTCAAACCGTGTAAGTGGTTAACAGCTCAAAGTGTAACCACAAAGCTACCAGTGCTCCAAAGAACAAGGACACAGCCCTCCAGAATGTGTAGAATGTAGTGATCCATACAGTACTTGTCACATAGCTAATAGATTTTCCCTTGGAGCATTTCCTTATCACTTTGGAATGATCCATCTATCCCTGGTGGCAGGGTGTTTATGCTTTGGGCTGTGATCCACAAGGTCCCAAAGATCAAAGCTACCAACCACTCCACAAGAGAAAGATGGGGCTTTTTACTCCCATGAAAAACTACAGTCTCCGGAACCTACAGGAGACTTGCTCTGTAGGGATGCCATAAGTCAGAGTTGACTCGATGGCAGCAAGAATGGGTTATGTTCACATTTATAGGAGAAATTTTGAGTATTGAAAACTTGTAAATCTTGTAATCAATGAAACTCTTAAATACAATTCTGGGTTATCATGAGCATTTCTTCCAGAGATTGGTCTAATAAATTCAGTTATCTGTTCGAGTGTTTGCATTTGGAGACAACAAATTTGGTGCCCAATGTATGGCCCTGCTCTAAATCCATTCCTCAATGACTGGAACCTGGGCAAAGCACAGACAAGATTTTGCCGGCCCCTTGGCTCTGTAGGTCTTTGGTTCCCATTCTTATTAGGCCAGCTATGGAGAAGGCTTCTAGACAATTTAAAAAGAGTGAAGGAAAAGAAACCAGGAAAAGAATTCTGACTGAGTTATGTGCACAACATTCAGCTCACTGTGTGTCATTCCCCATAACAAGCTAGAGGATATGGAAATGCCTCAAAGGAGGACCCAGGTAAGGCCACCTGAAGCACTGGATCTTACAAAGGACTGAGTAGATTCTATGGGGCTGTATTCAGTCAAGGAGAGTCATTGGTACCAAAGGTAAAAACTGGAATTGGTATGTTTGTTTAAGTACTTCTGAGGGTTATCATTCCCTTTCTTCAAAGCTGTTCTTCAAATTTGATAGCTTCTCACCTATTTGATCCTGTATTTTCTCTTCATTTGAGAAACCTAGAGAGAGACCATTTATCTATCAAAAAAATAGAGTTGGGGGAGAAAGTTATCAATTCTATAGGGGTCTCTAGACATAGTATTTAAGAGTAAATCACAACCAACAAGGTAAAGGGGGAAAGACTTAGAGAATTGTAAAAGAATTACCGAATGCAGGTCTGGACAAGATATGTCTTGTGCTGATGCTGGAAACAAGGAGTTGGGATTGCCTGTCACTGTTTTAGCCAAAGACCAAGATCAAGTTGACCAAGAGACTCTAAGTGTATTCTGAACCAAGAGATAGAAGGAAACAGTAGGGTTTGCTACCTCCAAACTGCTTTAAAAATTGAGTGAAAATCTAGGAAGTTGGATACCTTAAGCTGTCTGACAAAAGCAGGTTTTATAGGGATCATAGGAAATTATTTATACCTACATTTCTTCAGGGATCATTCCATCACCATCTCCAGAAGCCCCAGTAGCCCTTGTTTATCTAACTTGGGTGATACTTCTGTCCCTGGCATTACTCAACCATCATCCCCTCAGGCCTCTAAATAGAGGAGGCTTTGTGTCTGGCTATTTATCTTAAAGATTTTGGTTACCACCTTTCTGAGTTAGAGCATCCCTAATGAATAAGATTTAAAAGAATTTTTTGAGGGGCATCACTGCCCTCTGGTGGTGAGAGTAGGAGGCCCAGTCTTTGCTCCTGTGGAGCTGGAATTGAACCTCCATCCCAGTGGGCCACAGTCCCGCACACAACCACTACACCACTGGGGCTCAGCCCCAACTTAAGATAATTTTACTGAAAGGAAGCTGGCTGTAGCATTTTGTATTTTTAACAAACTAAATCTTATGTTATATTTCTAGTCTTTTGATTAAGAGAAGGCTAACTCTTTCATCCCTACTATCAATGTGACATAAGAAGTACGACCAGGAAGGTCCCAGAAGCAAGCTCTCTGGTTTATGAAATGTGTCATATTATACAGAAATAAAAAGAAGGAAAAGTTTAAGATATTTAGCAACCAAATCTGGTCACAGTAGGGACTTCCTGATGAAAATGGCCAGGGTACAGTTGTGGAGATTTAACACTATTTCATAATTAATAAATAAAGTGAGGAATTGTCTGTAGAGAGTTTTTGTGACATGGCAGCATGATAACATAAGAGTGTAAGTAAAACCATCCTTCTTAAGGAATGCTGCAGAAAAGAAGTTGAAAAATATTGGAAACTGAACAAGACCATCCCTAGTGAGTCCTTCAGATGGCACTGTTGCTAGAATCCCAAGCTTGGGGTATAATTGAAATAAGTATGACCTCCCTGCACACATTTGGGATACAGTTTTCTCCTTAGGCGTATTCTCCTTTTCTCTGTCACCTGTTAAATTATAGATGGAGTAAACAAGTTGCCGAATGATTCCAGGAAAAGGAACCATTGGCTTCAGAAAATTTGATAGCAGCCTGTAAGAGTAAGCTGAGCTCTAGACAGCATCCTAGACATCAGAAAGAAACAAAAAAATCAGAAAAAGCAAGGGGCTAGGGTAACTTGAGCTTCTATAAAATGAACATTAACAGAGATCGAGTCAAAAGACCAGAGAGAATGAGGGTGCCCACCCCAGAGGGACTAAGGAAAAAGAAGAATAGGTGCACCCCTGAGAATATCAAAATGAGAAAGAAGAATTAGACAGATGTGGGCAGAGAAACATGAGATTCCTCTCTTCTTTACCAATTCCCTGGTTTGTCAGTCAGTACTATTGCCCTGCAATAACTGTGGTGTTAGAACAAAACGGGCATGTGTGACTTACTGAGAGTAGGTGGGAGACACAGGTTTTGCTATTTGCTGGCATGTGAAGTTAAATCCCACAATTCACCTCCCAGAAGAGCCAATGGAGGTGGTGGGTCACAGTTGCCTTGAAGTTCCAAGTAGTGTTTGTTTCATTTTCGTAGACTTAGAGACAAAAGTGTTTGCAATATTACACCTGGTTTAAATCATTCCATTCTTGTAGGGTTTGGGGACAGAAGAAAGAGACTGATGATTAGGGCAATTGAAGTTGCCACCGATTAGGATCCTAAATTGCCAGACTATTGGACACTATGGGGAGACCCAGAGACGTAACCCAAGAAATCTGCATGTCTTTGAGGGGACACTATCAGGGACCCAGCACAGAGCCCTTGCCTTCCCTTAACTCCCATTTCAGGTAAAACTCTCCCCTATTTTTCATTTCTGAAGGTTTGCAAGAGCTTACAACTGTAAGTATCCAGAGACCCATGGGTCAAGAAGAGCCACCCCCAATAAATGGAGCTAGCCAGCACTTCCCCTAGAGAGGAATGGCAAAAGTACTTGACTGAAATTCTCCGAACTGAAGACCAGATGAAATATTTATTCATCTCTGTGGATGCATGTTTAGGATGAGTAGAAGCTTTTTCTTGTCAAACTAAGACTGTAAGAGAAGTCCCCAAATTGTTGTGAAAAATTAATTCCCAGATCTGAGCTACACTAAAACCTGAGCCCTGAGAAAGAATCTCCCTCTTGTCCTCCATAGTTTAACAGGTCTCCAGAATCCCCCAAATAAGATGGAAGCTGAACACTGCATGGATGTCACTCTCAAATACTGAAGTTAAAAGAGCAAGCTGGAACATATGTGGCATTTAAGTAACTTATGTCAAAGGCTCAAGCTGCCAGAAGTGACATTGGTGTTACTAAAGGCATATCCCTGTGGAAGAGAACACAAAATGAAAGCTCATTTGAGTTTTACAGAGGCCATACTTAATGAACTTCCTCCCTCATAGATCTAGCATATATGCAAATGTGCAAAAATTGTTGTTCGGTCTTGCTATCTGGATTATTTTAATGCAGGTTCTCTGCAGCCTCTCTGCAGCCGAGCAGTGTAGGTCCAACAAGGAGTCCCTCCTACAGCACAGGTGGACAGAACCCTTCCCAGTGCTGTTGTCTTTCAGTGCCAGAGGGAAAATTAGCATATCGTGACATCTATAATTGAGGAGCTGCTGCGTGAGCTCAGGCAGGCACGTAACCCATCTAGGTGTCTGGAGATGATAGACTCTTCAATTGTGTTTGTTTTAAAGACTGTCAGAAGTCAAGTCTTAATCTGAACAAAGACAATAACTTAGAAAATAAAGCTCTGACGTTGCTATTGAATTCCCTAGGTGGGGGGCCTACTCTGAAAATACCAAATTGGCTTGCATCACTGCAAGGCCCTGGATGCCACCCTTCAGGTATAAGCTGCCATTAGCCAGAAATTAAGATACATCAGAAAAGCTATTTCTGGAAAAGCAGTGTGAGGGTGGACTTTTTACTGCTCATGCCTAATCATGAGTGTCCAGAATTCAAGGAAATGTGCAGCTTCCACTTTACCAATAACTCTGTTAGTTGGACAGCAAGGAGACTAAATGCAGACAGATGTACAGAAGGTGAAAACTCAAGAGAGTTTCCTGAGAATAGATACCCTGTGACTTGTTTTAGGGTACAAGAGACCCCATCTCAAATATAACTTAAACAGAACTTTAAAAAAAAAGTCTTCCCTGAGGCAAAGACACATCATCCTAATGAGAGTCACCATTTGCAAGAAGTCAGCATGACAGCCGAGAATTCAAGATAGGAAGCCAGTTAAATAAGGCCTGGTATCAACGAAGAGAATACACCTTCATGATCAATGGCTGATGAATACTTCTGCATTACAGGTGGGACAGGAACAGGACTGTGACTGGGACACGTGCATTGTATTAGATAGAAGGGCTTACATGGTGGGTCCAGAGTCTTCTGACTAGTTCAGTCAGGAAACCTTGTTAAGGCATGATTCATGATTATGCAACACCCTGTCCTGTCCCCAG
Organism: Nesogale talazaci; assembly: GCA_004026705.1. Lineage (NCBI taxonomy): Eukaryota > Metazoa > Chordata > Mammalia > Afrosoricida > Tenrecidae > Nesogale > Nesogale talazaci. The sequence goes on from PVJH01042325.1 coordinate 13,706, forward strand.
AACGGTGACCTCCTTCAAGAACACACTCAGGTATGCCCCGAAGAGAAACTGCCTCTCCCCGGGCTGGCTGGAGACAGGTGGCCGTAATCCATTTTTTCAAGGCTTTCTGCTTGAGGCCAAGGATCTAGATCCTTAATAAATGACCAGAAAGAATTCAATGGCGGGTTCTTCTCTGTGGGGATCCCGCACATGGATTTCGGGCTGTCATCGTCGTCCACAGCCTTTTGAAAACTGTGGTGCTCAGAATTGAAGCGCGGATACAAGCTTCATGACAGAACATCCCATTGTGCTTGGTGTCATTCTTTTTGTTGTCTTTCTAAGTGTCAACACCTATTGTTGTATTCGACGTGCTCCCATAGTCTGCTCATGTGTCCCTAGGGCAAACCAAACAGTTCTCTCTCAGGAAGTGACAGAGAAGGCTGATGGTTTCTAAACTCAGATAGGATCATGGCAAAGGACATGCAATGTACTATGTGAGACGCAAGATGACTGCTATCGATTCGATACTGACTGCTAGAGAGCGCTGGTGGGTTTCCAAGACGTAACTGTTTATGGGAGCAGAAAGCCCAGTCTCTCTCCTTTGGAGCTTCGGGTGGTTTTGTCTTTCTGCAGTGAGATTTCAGGCACTGTGGGCTCGGGGTTGATCCTGGTGATCTTGCCCTAATGCTT